>PVKH010016459.1:0-15739 GCA_004027955.1 Chaetophractus vellerosus
ATTGAAATAAGCCAGACACAAAAGAACAAATATTATATGATCTCACTTATATGAAATAAGTAGAATATGCAAACTCATAAAGTAAGAAACTAGAATACAGGTTACCAGGGGCTGGGTGGAGGTGGGGATGGGGAGTTAATTGGTACAGAGTTTCTGTGTGGAGTGAAGGAAAAGTTTTGGCAATGGGTAATGGTGATGGAGGTACAATTTTGTGAATGTAATCAACACCACTAAATTGTATATTTGAAAGTGGATAAAATGGGAAATTTTAGGTTACATATAAGTTACCAGGAAGAAAAAACAAAAAAAAAAAAAAACCTCCATAGAATTGCACAACACAAAGAGTAAATCCTAATGTAAACTATGGGTTATAATTAATAGTATAATTATAATAATATTATTATATCAATTGTAACAAAGGTACCACCCTAAAGAAAAATGTCAACAGGGAAAACTGTGTGTGAGGGGGATATATGGAGACTCTCTACCTTCTGCATGATTTTTCTGTCAACCTACAACTGCTCTTGAAAAATAAAAAAGGGAGAGAAAGAAATAGTTAAGAAAAAAAAAGCCCCCTTGGTCTTTAGGCTGTACCAATAGCATATAGCCCATTGCAAGCTGTAAGATTTTAAGTGAAAGTAATTTAAACCTTTGTTCTGACCAGTGTCGTAGGGAGGATACTTGGTTCACAGGACGCAAAATGGGGGGATGTGAACAGAGGATCCATTTTCAGAGAGGACTCCCAGCAATAACAGCTTCTTCCTGCCAAAAGGTATTCAAAACCCAATCCACCTTCCCAAACCACAGGAAAAACAAAAACAGCTGCTGGAGAACACGCAGTGGGCTCTCAAGTAGAAGCGTCACACAGCCACCTGCCAGGTTAGTAAGCAAAAGTCTAAACCAGGGGGCTGGCTGTGGCCCAGTGAATGGGGCGCCGGTTCACATGGGAGGCCCCGGGTTCGGTTCCCAGGGGCCTCTCCAAGCAGGCAGGCCACCTTGAGAGGGCAATCCACCGTGGGTGGGGCAAAAAGCCACCGTGGGCAGGGCAAAGCCGCCACGGGCAGGGCAAATCGCCCGCGAACAGGGCAGAGCCGCCCACGAGCAGAGCAGAGCCGCCTGTGAGAAGGGCAAGCCGCCTGCGCAGTGGGCTGACTCAGTGCATCGCCACGGCAGGGAGAGACAAAGCGGACACAGGGGAACGCAGAGATGGGCACAGCAGGAACGGGCAAAAAGGGGGGGATATGTAACAACAACAACAACAAAAAAACCTAAACCAGTGGTCATCCATGCCAGATGGACATTAGACTGAACTGTGCAATTAAAAAGTAACAACCACCACCAATGCCTAGGCTCTTCCTCAGACCAATTCAATCAGATTCTCCATGAGTGAAGCCTGTTCATCAGTTTTTTTAGTATTTTTTTTTAAATGTTCTCAAAATGAATGAGACCAGAAGCACAAGCAGACACCCCAGAGCAGAAGAGTCCAAGGAGCACAGGTGCAGGGTGGGCTTCAGAGCTGACTCAGCTGTGTCCTTGGACACCCTGGTGAAGGGTGGTGACGGGTTCCTTAGCGACGAGGACCCAGGGGCGGACGCGGGTCCCGCTAACACACTTTATCGCTTGCATGTTAAACTATATTCAGCTTCTATTTGAGGGTGTAGGCTCTGTCACTCTCAATACATCCTTTTATCATTCTCACTAAATTGTGAGTTAAAAGAACTCTTGTGGACTCTGGCCCGAATGCCAATGAACATGCTTTTTTCCGAAAGATCCCTCAGCCCTCTAAGGAGCTCGTGGTTAAAAAGCGCAAACTCTGTGGCATCAGTCTGGCCCAGGTATAAGCGCCAGCTCTGCCACGCAGTGTGGCACCTGGCACATAGTAATCACTCGATATGTTCATCATCATCTCCTAAGGTCTTCTAACTCCAACATTTCCTGATTCTAAGAATCAACTTGATGACTGACTGCATAGGTAGGGATAAACAAAAATCGGTAGCTCCTTACATGCCTGGATTTAAAGACTCGCTTTCTGTTCAGCACCCGCTCGCCCAGGCCTGGTTTTTCAATAACCATATCGTCCTTTGCAGAAGGGGTCCCTCATATTTTCCAGACCTCATCTTTGCTTCAAAAGGAACTCATGCTGTATATTTTGCCAACATAGAGTTTTTATCACTCTTGGTTAAAGCAACATGGCTGTTCTGTTACTGGTATTTCTCTTCTTGGTAGCCAATGCCAGCAGAGGCCAGTGAGAATGGTCTGACGTGAAAAGCAGACATTCTATTTCCATTTGCCCTGGTTTAGCAACTGCCGACATACTTGGGGACAACTTCTCAACCAATGAGCAATCTTGATGAGGCTCCAATGCAGCATAATTTCAATGCATGTCTAATAACTGATCGAGAAAATTTCAAGGCTGACATTTGAGCGGCACCCATGAAATTTGCCTAAAGGTTCACTGCTGATTTCAGTTTCATAACCTCGGAGTACCCTCTTTGCTTTCCAGGGCACTAAATACCTTTCTACAAAGCATAGTGCCATCCTTGATCTGTCATCCTGCCAAAAGACATACACATTCTGTTGATGCTCACAGCTTTCTTTTCCTTGTCCATGTTGGGAACAAACCTCTTCCTTTTAGGAAGATAGTCTTTCTTTGTAGGCAAACATCTTCCTGTCCACCATTATGTTATGATTTGAGTCATGGACCATGTCCACCTCTCTACTTTTTCAGTTTTGAAAATGGGTTAACTTGCTTGGCAAATAGCAGGTCAAAGAGCAGGCTGTCAAAGGAACTGTTGGCCCAGTGAAATTTTTGCCCATGTGAATGAAATGATTTTACAAGGGGAAATCATCCAGGTTGTGATTAGCCTCAAACTCCCTGCTTTTATACCCTTTGAAAACCAGTTTTTCCAAACATCTGTTTGGGTCCAGAAAACAGACCTCAGCATCATCTCAGTTGGAGGAAAGCTTGTTATGAATGAAGTTACTGGCCAACTCTACCCCCAGTAGAGTGAGTTGGGCCCAATTACTCTGGTGCCCAAGTCCTGGAGAGTGCTTCAACTTTTATCATCATGGCAATTACACATTTATATTTAAGCTGCAGAGGACTTTGAGGACACTTCTGCATAAGTTCTCAACACCAGTGGGCTCCATACCTGCATTCGCACTTCTCTTGAATTGGATCTGAGATCAGAAAAGACAAAAGACACACACACAAAGAATAAAAGAGGGAGAGTCTAGACAAGAGGGTGATGAATTGACTGTCTGGTCATTTATAAGAAAAAAAGGAATCCATTAACTTTAACTGCATTTTAAAAAATATCATCAATTATTTGAGTTACACTGTTGCTTGTTTGAATTCACTCCTGTTTTGGAGTTAGTATTTCTTATTAACTAAATGCTCAAATGTTCATCATTGTTGTATCCCTTATGTCCCTGGCTCAGTATCTTTCAGTAGGTTTGTTCATTTGAATCAAACTGAATTATGGGTTGTTGTTTTTTTCCCTCCATGCAGTAATAAGTCATGTTGTACAAAGTAAAGAGTTTTCAAGTAAAGAAGTGGAAAAGTCACCTTTAGAACCAGGCTTTGGGGAGTGCCTTGAACAGCCTGGGGTAATTTTGTAACAGGTCTCTAGTAGTTGTTGTCTAAACAAAAGGGAATCTGTTTCAACTCAGTTGTTTGACTCTTGTGTTTGTTCTTCAGCAAGTTTCCTTGCCTAGAGCTGTACAACTTAAAGAGCTTACCTCAAGTACTATTTGGGTTTCAGTCTTGTCTACCTGAAACAAAATGAGGGGGAAGATCATTTGCTAAAAGGTATATCTTCTGGAAATTTAAGGGATCTTGGGAAGATTTCTTTCTAAGAGATCTGTGATTTCACTAAATGAGAGTTACAATTCAGAAACATGAAAAATCATTTTACCACAAGAAACAATGTATGAAGCAGTCTATCTTTTCCTTCTTTTCAAATGCAACTTGCATTTTCAAGTATAGGTTAAACAATATCCACTTTTTAATTTAATAACTTACTTTGAATGGAAATCTAGGCTATGATTAGTAGGAAAGGGCCAGGACTCAATTTGTTTTACTATTTTACTAAAAGTTCCTATCAGGAACTCTGTCATTTCTCCTGCTTGCCTTTCCCAGGGATCTCCACCATCTGCCTTCTGATGCCATATATTGATGAAGGGATGAAGGATCAGACTTTCTATAGGTTGAGAAAAATTAGATAATGACCTGGAAGTTAACCTGTTAAAAAGAATAGCAAAGAGATCACCCAACAACACTGTGATATAGATAAGAGCCTTTCAAAAAGTTCTGTTCCAAGTTTCTTTATATCAATTACGGGGAGCTGAGGTGGCTCAAGCATTGAGCGCCTCTCTCCCACTTGGGAGGTCCCAGGTTCGGTTCCAGGTGTCTCCTAAAGAGATGAGCAGACAGAGAGCACACAGCGAGTGCAAACAACGAGGGGTGAGGGTAATAAAAATAAAAAAAAAGAATTAAAAAAATCAATTACATCCAGTGATTCTCCTTCCTCTGTGTGATAAAATATGGAGAAAACTGACCAGTCCTATCTCAGACTGTGGTAAAATTACCAAAAAGAATATTATAGACCTCTTTAAAAGATCTATCTAGCTCTGGACAGCCCCGACACTCAACAGACCTTTCATAAAATGACCATATCAAATTCACTCATGACCAACAAACCAGCAAGCTTGAGATGGCCAATTCAGTAGAACTGGGTTTCCTTTGTGTATGTGTGTGTGTGCATGTGTGTGACTCTTTGATTCTGTCAATTTAGTTACTGGTCAAAGTGTCTCAGCTCAGCAGGACTCCTGATAGAAAATATCAAGATGGTGCACTAAGGTTTGAAACCTGAGATTCTCATCTTGGTCCAAAAGTGGAAGCAAGGTCAAGCAGGTCAAGGAGCTGGCTCTGCCTACTCTATTTAAACCATCTATTCTTGGACTTTTGGTGGGATAATAACATGCTACTATGACAATGATCACTGTTCCCTGATTGAATCAAATATGGGAAGTGGAGAAAAAAGAAATTTGGACACACTTGTTGGTGAAAAACAACCGCTCACAAGAAGCTGATCTACACTGGCTTTTATGTGCACAACAGGTATTGCAAGCTCTTCCTGTGGAAGGTGTGTTAGTGAAATGAAGAGCATAGACTTGGGAGAATTCAAAGGAAGAGCAGGAAAACAGGATTTGGGATCTAGTTCCTAGGAAATAAGGCTGATAGAGAAGTTTTTGTAGTTCTGTCTGAACTACAAAAACAAAAAGTCTGATCAATTTGAAATCAATCTCTTAAAGGGATTTTAAAGAATCTTCCAGGAATTTGGCACTGTTTTTATTTTGCAGGAAATGACTTTTTATCTGAAGCAACATGGCCTCTACCTCTCCCCATTAGGGGCATGCCTAGCTTTTGAACCCAAAACATGCTCATCCTGCTTAGGACCCTCACACAGCCTGCTCCTCATTTGGAATGGTCATTACCCACCTGCTCCTAAAGCCCCTCTGCCTATAAACCATCCCTCCTTCTGGGTCCAGTTAAAATACCACTTAACTTCCAAGAAACCTTCCCCGATAGTCACCCCTGCCAGATCCTAGATTAAATTAGGTCCTCTTGTTTTAAACTCCCTTACACCTTAAGATTCTTCTTCAACCCACTCATCACTCTTTCAATTTATTTCTTAATATCTGCCATGACCAGCTCTACAGGGGCAGAAATCTTTCCTGTCTTAATTACCTTTTAATTAATTTTCTAACACCTAGCACACAGCCTGGCACTTGGTAGGAGCTCAGAAAAGGTTGATTTCTCCCCAAATCTATGCTCTTCATTTCACTATCCTACTTCCCATGGGAAAAGCTTGCAATACCTGTTGTGCACATAAAAACCAGTCTAGATCAGCTGATTTACCTGTAACCCCACTGATTCAGGGCGAGCATACTACATCATTGATGGGGCCCCACAACACGGATGGCCTGCAAACCATAAAGTCAGTATAAATCAGGCCCACGTGGCTTGGGGATCATGCCCATTCTGCTTCTTTATCTCTAACAGTGCTATTTCCCCATGCATTTGATTGGACTGTGGATGTGGACTCACAGATAAACAGTGGCTGACAAATCATTTTGGGGGCACAGCTTGGATTTTTTTAGTCACAAACTCTACTAGAAGTACAACAGGCTTTATACTACTACTCCACCAAGAATGAATAAAATGTGATATCAAAAGCTCCCCGTGGTGACAAGAGCCATGCTCCTGCCCCCTCCAAGAAAGAATGCAAGTGTGCAATCTACCTGTGGGTAAGAAAATACTGACTTTATACAGACAGATGCTCAGAGTTCTGCTAAGTCCTGAAGTCCAATTCAGTAATCATTTGTTCCAAAGTTATTCCCAACCGAAGCTGAAGGAGAACCTGCCTTTGGGCAAGAGTATCTGATCCCACGATGCCCTGCCTATGAGGCTGCTCCTTTATCTCACCTGCGCTCTTCAAAGTGCCAGCACCCACTGCTTACAAGGCCCCACGAGTACTCGTCTCAAGGCCATCCTAGAAGTCTCTCCGGCAAATTAGGTTTTCTTTCAATATTAAAAACCTAAATTCTTTCCTTGGTATGCACAGAGTTCTTACTGATTCGAAGAATGGTTCTTTATCAGATGACACTATTCTTTCCCTATCCTTAAAAATTCGACTCTTAAAAAAAAATGCACTGTACTCTGTGATGATAGGGACCAGGTAAGGCCGGGCATTTTGGAATTATCAGAGAATTGCTGTATTTTACTGAACCTAGGACTCCTTCATAAGAAGAATGCACCTCAATTTCAGAGCTGCTACATTGTGGTGGTGGTGGGGTGTATTCTAGAGTTGATGAAACGCAGTAAACACAGCAAATGAAAGAAAACTCACCACCAGATATTTCCATGATAACCAATATTAAAATTGTTTAAGCAACATTTTCTAACTACAGCTTTTGTAATTCTTTGTGGCAGAGGGAACCTGCCGGAGACATTTGGGCTTACAGATGCACAGGGCACTCCGACCTAGCAAATTAAGTAAACACTCTGAAGCAAAAACAATATATGTTGGTTTAAAAAAAAAAAAAAAAAAAAGGAGGGATTAACATTTGGATGTCACTACGTAATATTCACCTATTCACCTGTTCTTCTCTGCCCCTGGATTGTGTTCATTTGAGCCATGGTGAAGATGGAGCAGGCTCAACTTACCAGACCTCCTCAGGGTGCCAAGGAATTGCTGGTCTGCTGGGGGACCTGGCGCCACGTGTCCTTCTAATGCCTCTGCTACTTGAACTGTGGAATGGAAAAGATAACACTACTGACCCAGACACGGGGCTATGAGGAGGGCACAATTGATGACCACTGAATGGAATGGGTGGGGACGGGTAAGAAGCAGAAAGACAGCATTTTGTTATCATCACACAACTTGGTGTGTGCATGGAGTTACAAGGAAAGCTACATATAGGACAGAATAGGCAATTTCCACTGGCCCACATATACCTGGAGAAAATAGGTCGCGCCCTTTTGCCAATTCTTCAAGGCTATTACGTTCATATTAGCTAGAGGCCATTCAGGAGAACAATCTCGCTTGACAAGAGGAGAGAAGGAGAAATGTATAGAGGCAGCGTAACAAGGAAGAAAGAGTATGGGTTTTAGAGGGAGTTTGAAGCTCAGCTCTGCTGCTTGCTAGCTGGATGATCTTGGATATTTTATTCAACCTCTCTGACTCTTATTTTCCTCACCTGATAGGGGCCTAATATTACCCACTTGTTTAGGGACATTGTGATAATAAAACAGATGTGAAGTCCTTGGGGACTGCTACAGATAAAATACTCAATAAATGGCAGTTATGATTATGTTGATTTAAAATTCTTTCTGGAGAGGTATATTAAATTGTGTTCTCTTAGGGTCAATCTCCAAACACTTAAAATTTGTTTTAAAGCACTATGAGCTGTTAGTGTTTCAAATGCTTTTTCACCTTTCGAAGCCCTTTACAGCTGGCTTTACTTCTCACACATAAATAATTTTCCAAAACTATTCAGGGACATCTTTACATAAATACATTTGATTAGCCAGGTTGAGTAAAGCACACTCTATTCTACTTCTCCACCAAGCATGAATAAAACTGTGACATGGAAGGCTCCCAGTGGTGACAAGAGCCTCCCCCTCCAAGAAAGACTGCAAGTTTGCAAATGACCTTTCCATAAGAAACCACTGAATTTAAGCAGGAACAGGTGCTGAGAGTTCTGCTAACTCCTGCAGCACAGCTCGGTAATCATTTGTTCCAAAGTTCTTCCCAGCTCACCGGCCTAATTAACTAAGGTTGAGCTTTTGATTAACATACAGTGCTTGAAGGAACTTTGACCCACAGAAACTTGGCATTTCACTTGCTTTCCTGAGTCCAACCTGGGTCACGAGTGCTGGTTTCAAGGGTAATAAAGGACCTGGCTGTTTGCTTACAGCAAACGGAGGCCGTGCCATGTCATTATACGGCCTTTACCTTTTGTGCCCACCGAACCCTTGGCAAAGAAAAGTTTGCAGCCCGCACATCAGTTTTTGGAGTGAATAGAATCAAGGGGTATACATTTCCACACTGAAAAGCACCCAAATTCTACCTGGCACTTTAATTCAATGCCAGTTGTATAACATGAATATCATCCCAGGATAAGAGTTCCCAGAGTGGAGAACAGGTGTGCGAGCAGGTGCACGAGCATGTGCAGGGCACCTAGGTTCTGCCTTGGTGAGCGAGCACACGGCTCCCTCTCATGGTCTTTGGGTTCCCCTTTATTGAAGGGTTATCAAACAGGCCGCAGATGCAAGGAAGAGACCACCTCCCAACCTCATGTCCTGCCTTCTCCCCCGGTCTTCTGCTTTTCAAGTCCTTGTGAAAGCTACTTTCAGTATTATCTGGCCCTTGTTGAAACAGTACTTTGTTTTTACCCAGAGGTCTCCAAAACGATCTCACAGTTTAGTGTTCCCAAATCCATACATATTCTTTTTCGTATAAGTTTCCTTGTTACTATCTTTGGTGTTTCTGTCCCTTCAGCAGTTATTACCTATCACAGATGTGACATTGAAATCTGCCAGGAAGTAAAATTTAAACCAGCCAATGCCGATTGTTAATTTGCAGCTCTCGATGGCTGGAGGTGGAAACTAGTGACCAAAACAAGTTTTTAATTTCTCTGTGGGCTTTACATTGTTTTTGTTTGGTTTTTAGTGGATAGTGGTAATGTAGATTTAGATTCATTTAATAAAGCAAAACTTTTGGAAAAAACACTGTCTTGTAAAAGTGAAAATCACGTGTTCAAAACATAAGACAGGCAATAGTGTTGGTACCCATGTGAATTAGTGTGAAAAGCAGAGAAAAGCGTGATTCTTGAGAGTCCTAAGATGTGTAACAAAGGCAGTTGAACATAGTGATGTCAGCTTCCTTCAAAGATTTAAACAGTCTTTTACTTTTTTTTAAAATAACTTCTAGTCAATATCAAATAAGGGAGGGAGGCATTCTTCATTAGGGCTTTTCTTTTCTTTCTTTTTTTTTTTTTTTTTTGTTGTTGGTAATGAGATTCATTTAACTGCATTTTGGCTTTATATTGGCCTTATAAAAGAGAGAGGCCAGGTAAGATACATAGCCACAATAATTAAGGTGCCGTTTTATTATATGAGAGATTAGAAACCAGTTTCCCCCAATATCTGGTCTCCATTTCTTCTTTGACAATAGAATGTCCAGTTTTTACTAGCCTCCTTTGGCCCTAAGTTCTGGCCAATGAGATGTATGGGGAAGTGTTGTTTTCAGTTTGGGAGAAGTACTCATAAAGGGAGAAACCATCCTCTTATTTGTCTCTTCCTCCTTCCTGATGGATTGTCATGTGGATGAAGAAGGTGGCTGGGACACCAGTGGCCCGGTTAGACAGTGGAAGCCATTTGTCGATGAAGGAAAAACAATAAGGCAGATCGTACCAACCCTGGACGGATTTCTTCCAGGAAACAAGGCATTCTGAGAGAAGCAGACATCTATATGGGTTAAGCCAGTGTTATTTGGATTTTCTTGCATTGTCAACCACCCCGAATCTAAGATTGGTGTGCTATCCATCACCAAGAGTCCATAATTAGATTAGACAAGACTTTCCTGAAATATCTTCTGCAAACTAGTCTCAAGAAATGCCTTGAAGGAGAAAAAAGTGTTCTTTGGTTTACAATAATAATAATAAATCATAATTTTTTAAATGTGGGATTCATATTTCCTATCTGGAGAATCACCAATTAACATTAATATGTAAGCACCCTGGGAAGTTTTACAGTAAAGAACCTTATTTAACTTTGTTTAACCCAGTGTTACAAACTAATTTGATCATGTAAACCATTTTGTCACATGAGAAAATCCTGTGGAACAAATGCAGCACATTTTAAAGTATCAGCACTCATTTGCAAGGCTTGACAACATTAGATTACATGACACAAGTCTTGTTTTCAGTTTCTTAATAATATAACTTAATAAAGGGCATTAACTAGAAGAGATGTTAATGCATTAAGTCATCATCAGACTTTTTTTCCCCTACTTCTCTGTGATTCCAGCAATATAGCAAAAGTCCCCTGTTGGGGACTGAATCATGTCCCCCACAAAAGACATTTTCAAGTCCTAACCCCCTGGTCCTGTGGGTGTAAACCCAATTATACACTTTAGATGGATTGTATGGTTTATGAATATGTTTCAATAAAATGAAAAAAAGGAAAAAAAAAAACCCACCATGACACAGGAACAATGAACAAGGGGCAGTGGAAATTTGGAAGATCCCATGTCTGCCTGGACTAATCAAGGAAGATGTGAGCCAAGTCCTGAAGGATGAGAAACAGTCTGCCTGGCAAACAGGGATGAAGGATGGGGAGAGGACATTTTGCAGACAGAAGGAACACCTAGTTCCATGGAGCAAGAACATGAGAGAGTGTAGCATCTTTGGGGAATGACAACCAGTTGAGACAGCCAGGCTGGGAGTGGGCAGTGGAGGGCAGCAGCACGCATGGCCAAGCAAGGCAAGGAACCAGGAGCTCACATTTTATTGTGCAGAGAACAGCCGAAGAATTTTAATCATGAAAGTGACATTATCAACTGCATGGAAGAAAGAGAACTCTGACCCCAATGCAGAGGGACTAGAGAAAAGAGGGTTAAAGGCAGGGTGAACTGTCAGGGGATGCTTGGCGGTCAAGGTCAGGGTTGTAGAGTGGGAATCATCATGGCATTCAGCCATGGCCATGGGTGACACTGCCCAAGGGCATCATGTACTTAAAGAGAAGCACTGTTTTTTTTAAGCCAAGTACTACTTTGACAAATGGGAAAATGTGTTTGTATTTTTTATTTTTAAAAAAACAATTTATCTCACCTTACATTTCACAGAGAGCTATTCCCCACTCGTTTTTTTCTATTACTAAAAGCCATGTGAGTGTACCTCAGTTTCCTCAGCTGTAAATATAGATAATAGTGGCTGTTCCCAGGGAGGAATTCCCTGAGTTTACCAGTACATATAATCCTTTTTTTTTAAAGGAGGTACCAGGGATTGAATCCAGGACCTGATACTTGCAAAGTAGGCAGGTGTTCAACCACTGAGCTACACCCGCCCCCCGGACATGAAAATACTTAGGCTCAATAAATGTTAGCTATCCTTAAAGCAGAAATAAACCTTAAAGAACAAATGGGTAATTGCTTGTGCAATTAATGACAGTTCTCGCTTTTTAGTGAACATTAGCTAAATTAAAATGACCACCATAACCAGAAAGAACGAGATATCTATATAATTGTCTTGGATGGAAGCAGGATCCAGTTTCCTTGGTTCTCTCCAGAACTCTCACACAGCCTCTTATAAAGAGCCATGATATTTGTGCATGATATTTATAAAATGCTTTTAAATTTATAAAATGCTTTTCTGGGTAAAAAATGTTCCAAAGATTCAAGGGGCCTGACACCCATAGAAGGACACAAGAGAATTTTCTAGAGATGGGAATTTCTACACTTGGATTGGGGTTGTGGTTCCATGGCTGTATATATTTGTAAAAGTATCACACAAAATATGTGAATTTTATTATATGTAAATTATACCTCAATAAAGACTGAGCAAAGATCAAAGGGACTGAAGATGGGGAAAAGAGGATTCAAGGGGAAATGAGTACTTACATTCCCAAGGGAAGGGGAAAATTGATCTGCATAAAAGAGGAACTTGCCTTAAAACTTTAATTTCCAAAAACATCCCCTTTCTTCAAATGGAAGGTGATGGCTAGGAATGTAAGCAACCATTTGAAAAATTCAGAACTTTTTACATTCATTATCCTTTGTCTAAAGAACAACACTAGGTTCTCTTCTGCTAGGTTCACTGGACAAGCTGCCCTCTTGTGGTTTTGATATATATTTCCAGAGCACAAAAAGTGGGCTGTTATTAAGTTATTTAGGTAGCAATCCCAGCCTGGTCACAAATATTTCTCAAGGCAACTGAGAGAGGGTGAGCTGGACACATCACTGTGAACTTGGAGCCCAGTTTTAAATAACTGAGAAAATAGGGTTGCCACAAAATACATACCGCTTGAGACAAATTCAAAAGACATTTTAATTCCAGTTTAAATTGCCACTTAAAAAAGTACACACTTTCACTTTTGCAACTCGGAATCAGAGTATCAGAAGCAAACATGTGTCTCAAACAAGGTCAGTGCAAATAATTACTATCTACCATCTGTGAATATCATTCAACAGTTTCAGGATATCTTTGTACAAAGAAAGAAAACAACAACACCCAAAGAAATACTACCCAAACACTGGTTTTCATTTGCATTGAAACATAGGATCTAGGGGTCTAATGTAATAGTAAGCACTTACTTAAAAAAGGAAGCAAGGAAGGGAGGCAGGGACAAAGGGGGGTGAAGAAAGAAGGAGACAAGAAGGGAGAGAAGCAGAGAAAGCAGGAGAATCAAATAGCATATCTTTTCAAAAGTTACATGGAAAAAAAAAGACGGTGATGATGGTGAACATTGTAAATATAATCAACACGGCTGAATTGTATACTTGAAAGTGGTAAAAATGGGAAATGTTATGTTAGATGAATGTTACCACAATAAAAATTCTCAAGTACATACAAAACTCTTATATCACTCATTTAGGAAGAAAGAAACAAAAAAGATAAAAGATTATACAATTAAGCATTAACTCAGTGAATAGAAAGTTTTCTCTTTAGAAAGCAATCCGTCATTTTATAAGACCTTTATTTAATAATGCTATATAGAGTCTCTAAGTCTTGAAAAGGTAAAGGACACTGATGGAAACAGATGCTGTATTTCAAATAGTTGGGATGTCAAACATTCATCTACTTCAGATCCTGCAGCATCAGGATGGACTAAATTAAGTGACATCAGAGTTGGAATCCCTCCTGAGAAATGGCTAGAATACATTATTCTAGTTCCTAGTAGAACGGTCTTTTTAAAAACCCAGTCATGTCATTTCCCTTCTCAAAACCCTCCAATGGCTTCTCTCAACACTTGAAATAAAATCAGGAGCCTTCCCAGGGCTCTTTCTAGGAGCCTGCCTGATGCAGCTCTGGTTTCGGCTCTGCTTCCTTCCTCACCTCTCTCCCACCCTCAGTCCTCTCTGGCCACCCCATGGGCCCTCTGGCTCTTCCTCCAACATGCCAGCTTGTTCCCCAGTCCTGGCCTGAGCACTCATTGTTGCCCCTGCCTGTGTTTTCCCTTCCCAGCCCTCCCCACGTGGTTCAGGTCTCTGCTCAAATGCCATCGCCTCAAGAAGCCTGGCTAACCCCTCTTTTCCAACAGCTCTCCAATCCCCAGCCCTGTCACTCTCCCTCCTCTTCCCCATCTCTATTTTCCTTCTTTGTACTTGTTATCTGAAATTTTATTATGTATTCATGTTGGTGCAGTTTATTATCTATCTGCTCCACTGAAATGTAACCTCCATGAGGACCAGGGAATCTGCTTCCTCACCTGGGCTCCCCCAGCTCCTAAAACCGGGCTGGGCTCTATAGTCAGTGCTCAATTAATAAGTAAGAAATGCAAGGTCCCTACTTACAAAGGGAATAAGCACTTGAGTCAGCCCATTCCAACACCATTATTATCAACACATCCTTCCTTAGGTCGACCTCAAGTCCCTCTTATTGCAATAAAAGCCCATGTCCCTTCCTTGACGGCCAGAGTGATGGACAGTGATTGACCAACAACCTCTGCCAAGCAGTTCTGAGCATCACAGATTTTTGAAGGTGAAACGGTGCCTTTGTTATCACTTACTCCAGCCCTTTTGTTTTTGCAATGAGCAGAGGAGGCCCAGGGAGATTTGCTGGCAAGCCCGCTCTCAGAAACGGAGAACATCAGCAAGACTGGGGGCGCTTAAAGGGACTTGGCACCAGTACCTGGCAACAAAGAACGATCTCAGCACATGTGACCCTGAGGAATGAACGCCCTCAGTCCTGCTCAAAGTGCCCATTCAACTGAACTCGACTTCCTCTCATTGCTGTCCCAACTAGAACTTCCTACCCAAGAACCATTTCTGGCCACTTGCGTCATCTGCCATTACTTCCTGTCCTCTCTCCGTTTAAAGTGCAGTTTGACGGTGTACCAGGCACCTGAGTATCTCGGGAGGCTGGTTTGATTCCAACATAATTTAAATAGTCCAGCATAGACAATACCAGCTGGCTTAGATATTTCCCAGGAAAAAGGGGAATTACACAAAACAAACATAAAAAAAAAAAAAAAATTAAAAAGCTGGCAGTGTACCTGGCCATAGGCAGAGTGAGTCCAGGGCAGGACAGGAACCTTTCTGGTTAATTTGGATTGTCACAGCACCCGGCAGTGTGCCAGCATAGGCACGGCACCCTTATCGGGAGACAGAGGGAAAATGCCACTAACGATTCAGTTTGGAACCAGCCTAAAAGGACCCGTTTGCTTTAAAATAACTGCCCATACTTGCAGCAGCATTTTCTGTACTCAGTGCTGGCTCAGCGCTTTACATTTTTATCTCATCGAATCCTCCCAAGGTACACCTCACCTGGAAGGGAAATACTATAACTCTGCAAAACCAAGTTTTTCCATAAGTCATTTAGCAGCAAAACCTAAAACTGCACAAGATTATCTACAGATTTCATTTCTTCCACTGCATCTGAGTATCCATACACTTTGCTGAAGGAATCGTTACGGGATGTTGCCCCAGGCCCAGCAATGCAGGGTTAGTTGTAACATGTTACCTTCCTAAACTCTGGCCCAAAGCGTTTCAGAAAAGGACGTCTCTGGTTGACAGTAGCACAGAGTAGTAATCTGTGCACAGCCACACACCTGTAAGTGGAAAGGCTTGGATTCAAATCCAGGCCATTTGACTCCACAGGCTGTGCTGGGGGCCGCTAATTGTAGTGCCACTCGAGTAGATGATGCTGGGTGTGATCTGAAAAGCAATTATTGCTTCAACTGTTTTCCTGGTATGGCTGCAGGAAATAGGATTCAGCAAGACAACTGGCTAGAGTGGCCTTGAATTGTCACGCATGAAGGCTGATTGGGACTAGCGATGACCTCAGCTGAGTTGGAGTTCAGGGGTGGGAGCCCGAACACAGGGGACTTCCCGGGAAGTCACATCCCACATCTGGGAAGAGGGCATCCGAAGTTTTGGTGACAAAAGCTTTCGTCTCCTTGGACCCCAGGAGCTTCTGGGAAACATCAGGGAGACTGTGGGTGGGGTGTGGG
>PVKH010016460.1:0-15728 GCA_004027955.1 Chaetophractus vellerosus
AAAGGCAAGCCCCTGTAGGCAGGCAAAAAGTCAAGCCCCCACAAGCAAGGGTGAGCCCCCATGAGCAAGTGGGCCACCATGCTGGTGAGCTGACTCAGCAGGTCACCCCAGCAGAGAGAGACAAGCAGACACAGAGGAGCACAGAGAAAAATGAACAGAGCAAGAACAAACAAAAAGGGGGGAGTGTATAATAAATAAAAATAAATCTTTAAAAAATTACAGGATTCCCACATACCACCATACAAGTAATACCTTGCATTGTTGTGAAACATGTTTTACAATTGATGCTAGCCCATTTTTATAATTGTACTATTAAATATAGTCCATGGCTTAACTGAATATTTACTGCTTGCAAAGCGGACTTCCATGGTTTTATTTTTATTTTTATTTTTTTATTCTGTTATCATATATACAATTTAACACTTCCCCTTTAAATCACATTCAGATACATATTTCAGTGCTGTTAAATACATTCACCTTGTTGTGCTACCATCACCACCAACCATTACCAAAACATTTCCATCATTCTAAATAGGAACCCTGTATATTTTAAGCTCTAACATCCCTTTCTTTCTTCTCTCCCCATTGGCTGGTACTCTTTATTCTAGATTATGACTCTATGAGTTTGCTTATTATGATTATTTTAAGTCAATGAAGACAAACAATATTTGTTATTTTGTGGCTGGATTATTTCAGCCAATGTGATGTTGTCAAGGATTGTCCATTTTCTCTTTTGTATCAAAATCCAGTTCCTTTTTAAGGCTAAATAATATTCATTTGTATGTAGAAACCACATTTTATTTATCCTTTCACTGGCTGATGGATCATTGGATAGCTTCCTTCTTTTGTGATTGTGAATAAAGCCTCTGTGAACATTGGTGTGCAAATATCTGTTCAAGTCACAGGTTTCAATTCTTATGGGTATACCTATTAGTGAGATTACTAAGTCACATGGTAGTTCTATACTTAGCTTTCTGAGAAGCCAACAAGCTATCTTCCAGAGCAGTTGCACCATTTTACATTGCTTCCAGCAATGAATCAATGTTCCTATTTTTCTGCATCCTCTCCAAGACCTGTTATTTTCTATTTTTCTAATAGCAGCCTCCCTAATAGGTATGAAATGTCTCATTGTGGTTTTGATTTGCATTCCCTGATGGCCAATGATGTTGAGTATATTTTAGTGTGGTTTCTAGCCATTTGTATATTTTCTTTGGAGAGATGACTATTAAAGTCTTCTGTCCATTTTATATTGGGTTGTTCATCTTTATGCTCTAAGTTAAAGGATTTCTTTATATATTCTGGATATTAAACATTTCTCAGATATGTATTTTCTAAGCAATTTCTCCCATTGTGTAGGTTGTCTTTTTTCTTTCATGATAAGTCTTTTGAGGAAGAAAAGAGTTTCTTTTTTTAATATATTATTTTTTAAAAGATAGTTAAATTACACAAATGTTACACACAAAATATCAGGATTCCCATATGTCCCACTCTCCATTCTTCCTACAGCCTCCCACATAAACAACAATACATCAATGTAAGGTGTAGGTGAAGGGGTAATATATGGGAATTCTACTCATTATGCATGATTGTTTTGTAAACTCAAAACTTCTCTAAAAAAAGAAGTAGATGTGGTTCAAACATTTGGGCACCCACCTAACACATGGGAGGTCCTGGGGTCAGGTCCTAGTGCCTCATAAAAAGAAGATGAGCCGATGCCACTCCTACTTCATTAGTGTAGCACATTCATTGCAATTGAAAAACACATACTGAGGCATTGCCATTGAACATGGACCATAATTCATACTATAGTTTACATTCTCTCCTACACAATTCTGCAGTGTATGGGAGGATATTTAAAGGCATATCTCTGTCATTGCAATGCCATTCAGGATGTCTTCCAAGTCCCAAAAATGCCCTCATTTTACAGTTGTCTTTCCCTCCCCCTGCACCCAGAGAATCCAGGGACCACTGCCTCTACATCAATGCTGTAATTTCTTCCAATCCTAGAATCATGACAAGTCTGTTGTAGAATATCATAAGTCCACTGTAGTCAACAGTTTATTCCCCAATACTGAGGATTCTGGGATGATGATGTCCACTCCATTTGTAATTGAGAGGGGTCTTTGATTCCACACAGCTGATAGATGGGCCTCTCTTGCTTGTAGTTTTAGCCTCTCTTGTTTCCTTGGTATGGGGGTTGTCAATCATCATCTCCTTGTTATTTGTCCTAGGTGAGTCTAATGAACTGGAGAGTAGGTGTTGCAACTCTGTTGAGGCTCAGGGCCCAGCTGGCACAGGGACAGTGAAAGATTCAAGTCTCTAGGATGTATACCTATTAACTTCAGGACCAATTACAGGTTCAAATAGAAGGAAACAATGAGTCACATGTGGGGAAGCCATAAATGAGTCCAACTCTGTCACTCTCAGGCTCACAAGCTCCAAAGTAGGTTTTAATTTTCATGAAGCTCCATTTATCCATTTGTCTTTTTTAGCATGTGCTTTGGGTATAAGGTCTAATAAACTTTTGCCTAATACAAGGACAAGTATATGCTTCCCTATAATTTTTTTCTAGGAGTTTGATAGTTCTGGCTCTCATATATAGGTCTTTAATCCATTTTGAGTTGATTTTTTATATAATATGTGAGGTAGTGGTTTTCCTTCTTTTTATTTTTATTTTTGTAATTGGAGGTCCACTTTTCCCATCACATTTTGTGGATGAGACAATTTTTTCCCAATTGAGTGGGCTTGGCACCCTTGTCAAAAATCAGTTGGTCATAATAGAATAAACAAGGCATGGTACTGTATAATACAGTGACACAGTGAACCATGTGGTGGAAGATGGAATGTGCTTAGCAATACAAATATGAGAGTGTTACTCTGAAAATATATAACAAATGTACAACACTAATACATAATGTTAATAATAGGCAGTGTATGGAAAAATATACCAAGTAGTATGCTATGGGCTATGGTTGATGGTAATAGTCTGATCATGTTCTTTCATAATCTGTAATAAATATTCCATATTAATGTAAGGTGTTGGTGAAGGGGTAATGTATGGGAATTGTACTCATTATGCATGATTGTTTTGTAAACTCTAAACTTCTCTAAAAAAAGAAGTAGATGTGGTTCAAATAGTTGGGCATCCACCTAACACATGAGGGGTCCTGGTGCCTCATAAAAAGAAGATGAGCAGATGCCACTCCTACTGCAACAAGTTAGATGTCAAAGCAACTGCATTAAGAAGATGCCACCAGCCAACAGGTGACACAGTTAGTGGGGAGCAGATATGATTCAGATTGTTGGTCACTCACCTCTAATGTGTTAGATTCTGGGATTGGTTCCCAGTGCCTCCTGGAGAATGAAGCCAGCAATGAGAAGACAGAAGAGAAAGGGGATAAATAAAAATAAAGTATATTTTTTAAAAAGCTAAGAATTATAAAAAAAGAAGCAATCAGTTGGCCTTTAATATGAGGGTTGATTTCTGAGCACTCAGTTCTATTCCTGTGTTCTACATGTCTATCCTTGTGCCAGTACCATGCTGTTTTTAATTTCAAAATTTTATTCATGTATACTGTTCATATATGAAAACCCATAAACAATAAGTGTATAGTAAAATTTGTGAACTTAAAAAACAAACATATATATCATTATACAGGTCTCCCATACATCGCCCAGCCACCAACAACTTGCATTGCTGTGAAACATTTATTGTGAACTATGAAAGAGCATCATCAACATATTACTACAAACTATAGCCAATATTTTACATTTTTTGTATTTCCCCCTAACCCACCTGATTATTACTATCCCACATTAATGTTATGTATTTGTTTTAGCTCATGAGAAAACATTTTCATACTGGTTCTTTTGCCCCCTTTCTATGCTCTTCTTTTTCTAGGACACCAAAACATATGTGTTTGTGCTTTTTCTAATGACATTCAATTCTTTGGGACCTTATTAATTTTTTTTCCATTAGTTTCTCTTTCTGTTCTCTTGTCTCCTGTTCATTCTGTTTCTTAGTATGACTTGTAATTTTTTGTTGATTGCTAGGAAACTGATCATGTTAGTGAGTTTATGCAGATGGACAGTTTCTCTCTTGCCTAGTACTTCTTCCATGCATCTCTTTTGATTTATAGTTCAAACTTATTCTAAAATGTAAAAATTTCCTTGTTTAAATTATCAACACAGGGCCAGGGACTTATTAATGGGTACAGGGCATATCCATGTCAGCCTGGGAATAAGGACAAGAGAGATTCCAAAAAGTCTTCGTTTCCTTCACTTTCCTGGCCTGCCAGTCAGAAGGTGCTCTTTAGTCAACTTTTCCATTGATGTGATTCTTTCAACCTGTACTGACTTGTATTTCACATCCACTTAGAGCTGTGATACAAATCCAGGCTCTGCTACATAAATTTGCAAAAGAAAAACCACACAGCCCTCCACCACAACTTTCCTCTTCCTAAAAATGTAATGTATATGTATGTTCTCTTGTCAGTTGGCCACAGTCAGCTATGGGTTCTACTGAAAATATTCATCTCAGAGCTGGTAGGTAGGCACAGTTCCCAGCTGACCAGTCTAGTAATTTATGCTATTCTTTTTTCCTCTTCATTTCTCTGTCTCCACTCCCTCCTGGGTAATGTGCATGGCATTTTCTTGGTCTTCAGTTCCCCAAAGCTGCTCATTCAGACAATTTTTACCCCTCTTCCACCATTTATGCAAGTGAGCTGAGCCCTGATTTCCCACTCCTATGTCATTTTCCTAAGATATAAATTCTGTCATTTGTAAAGGACAGTTTTGCTGGATAAAGAATTTTTGGCTGGCAGTTTTTCTTTTTCAGTAAATATGTCATATTCCTGCCTCCTTTTCTACATGTTTTCTGATGAAAAATCAGCATTTAAGCTATTTGAAGATCCCTTGTATGTGACAAATTGCTTTTCTCTTGTTGATTTTCAGAATTCTATATTTTTGTTTTTGAAATTCTGATGTGTCTCACATTAAATCTATTAGAGTATTCTATATGTGTAATGTTGCTTCTTGGACATGTATATGTATATCTTTCATAAGTATAGAGAAATTTCTGGTCATTGTTTCCACCCAGATCAGTAGCCTAGACTGCAGCCCCACTTCTGGCAGAAAAGCTGTTGAGAGGATCTGATCCAGTCTCTCCCCAGGCAACTACAGGTGTTTCAAGAAAAACAAACTGGTTAGTTGGACATGTGCAGCTCCATCCCCAACCCCAATAGGATAGGAGGGGAGCTGTGGTTACTCAGTCTCTCTGGCCAACTGCAGGTGCTTTTGGCCCACAGGGACTAGTTTTTTGGACATCTGTCATTTCATCCTCTCCCCTATAAAGGCATGAGGCAGCACTACATCAGCCTTTCACATCAACTGCAGGCATTTTTTACCCACATTGATTATTAGATTGTTAGGCACACTGGGGTGTCCATTCTCACTCCTGGCAGGGGAGGAAGGGACAGGAGATACATTAATGTACCTGGTCAACTGAGGTCAGTTTTGACCTACATGGCTTAATTTGCTACACACATGCAGCTCCATACATACTCAGGCAGGTGAGGAAGGGGTGTGAAGCTTCATCAGTCTCCCTGGTCAACTACAGGTTATCTTGACCTGCATAGCTTGGATTACTGCATACCACTAGAGCTCTTTCCCTATCCTTGACACAGGAAAGTAGGTGGGAGAAGCTTCAGTGGTACCTGGGGTGGTGCAGGTAACTTTAGCCTCCACAGTTTACAGTATAAACTGCATCCTTGGCTCTTATTACACAACTAGCAAGGGAGAAAGCAAAAATGCCATAACCTAAAGAGAGAAACTATGCCCAGAATAAACACATTTAGTAAACCAGATGCTAAGATACCAACAAAAAATTACAATCATACAAAGAAAAAGTAAGATATGGCCCACTCAAAAGAGTACCAAGTGTACCTTCCAGATGGCATTAAAGAGTAGAGACAAATATTCATAGATGTTCAAATAAGTCTCTTCAATAAACTCAATGAGATGGCTAAAAAGGTTAAAGATATTAAGAAGATCCTAGGTGAGCACAAAGAACAACTTGAAATTATACATAGAAAATATATCTTATAGGAATGAAAGGTACAATAAATAAAATTAAAAGCACACTGGAGGCATATATCAGCAAATTTGAGGAAGCAGAACAAAGGATAAGTGAGCTTGAAGGCTTAGCCTCTGAAAGTGAACATACAAAAGAATAGATGAAGAAAAAATGGAAAAAAAAAAACTTGATCTGGGGCTCAGGGAAATAAATTAATGCAAAAATGTGCAAGCATACATGCTATGGATGTCCCTGAATGAGAAGAGAAGGGAAATGAGGCAGAAGGGATATTTGAAGAAATAATGGTAGAAAATTTCCCAATCATGTTGAAGGACATAGTTATTCATGTCCAAGAAGCACAATATAGTCCCATCCAAATAAATCTGAATAGACCTACACCAAGACAAATACTAATCAGAATGTCAAATGCCAAAAACAAAGATAGAATTCTGAGAGAAAGCAAGAGAAATGCAATGCATCACTACAAAGGAAACACAATAAGATTAAGTGCTGATTTCACATCAGAAATCATGGAGGCAAGATGGTAGTGGTATGATATATGTAAGGTATTGGAAGAGAACATAAAACTGCCCACCAAGAATCTTTTATCCAGAAAGATTGTATATGAAAAATGAGGATGAGTTTAGAATATTCACAGATAAACAGAAGCTGAGAGTTGGTAGCCAAGAGACCAGGTTACAGGAAATACTAAAGAGAGTGCTACAACTTGAGAAGGAAAGACAGGAGAGAGAGGATTGGATGACAGCGTAGAAATGAGAAATGAAGATTATATCAGTAAAAATAACTAAAGGTATCAAAAGAGTGGTCAAAATAAAATATAAATATAAACCCCAAAGTTCAAAATAGATGAAATAAGAACTACCTTTATAGTAATAGCATTGAATGTTAATGGTATGAACTCCCCAATAAAAAGAAACACGTTAGTGGAATGGATAAGAAAATAAGAGCCATCTATATGCTGCCTAAAAGAAACTAACTTTAGATGAAAAGATAACAATAGTTTGAAAGTGAAAGGCTGGAAAAACTTATTCCATGCTTGCAGTAATAACAACAGCCAAAAAGCTGGAGTAGCTATAATATAAAATCTGAAGGGTTTTGATGGAGTAGCAACATTTTTATCATAGACAAGGAAGGACATTATATATTAGTAAAATAAGCAATACACTAGGTAGAAATAACAATCATAAATATATATGCACCTAACCAGGATGCTCCAAATTACATGAGGCAGACACTAACAAAACTGAAGGGATAAATAAATGTCTCTACAATAATACTTGGAAACCACAATACATCACTCTTAGCATTGGACAGAACATCTGGACAAGGATCAAAAAAAGAAACAGTGAGTTTGAATAATAGGATAAGTGGACTAAATCTAATAGACATATACAGAATATTGCACCCTAAAACAGCAAGGTATACATTTTTCTTAAGTGCTAATGGATATTTCTCTAGGGTAGACATTTGTTGGGTTACAAAGCAGATCTCAATAAATTCAAGAAGATCAAATCATACAAAGCAGTTTCTCTGATGAGAAGGGAATAAAGTTGGAAATCAACACAGGTGTAAACTGTGAAAAGTGACAAATATATGGAGATTAAACAACACACTATTAAATAATCAATGGGTCAAAGAAGAATTTTCCAGAGATCAATAAATATCTCAAGATGAATGAAAATGAGAACACAGCATATCAGAACCTATGAGATTCAGCAAAAGCAGTGTTGAGAGGGAAATTTATAGCCTTCAATCCTTACATTAGGAAAGAAGAAAGAGTTAAAATCAATGAATTATCCATACAATTGGAGGAATTAGAAAAAGAATAGTGAACTATTCCCAAAGCTAGCAGAAGAATTGAGATAATTAAAGTCAGAGCAGAAATAAATGAAATTGAGAACACCAAAAATTTAAAGAGAATGAACTGATCCAAAAGTTGATTCTTCAGAAGATTAACAAAATTGTCAACACTTAGCTAGACTGACAAAGAAAAAATGAGAGAAGATGCAAATAACTGAAATAAACGATGAAAATAGGGACATTATTACTAACCCCACGAAAGTCAAAGAGATCACAAGTGGATACTACGAACAACTGTGCACCAATAAACTAGACAATGGAAATGAAATGGAAAAATAGTTAGGAACATACAAACAACCTACACTGACCCTAGAAGAAATAAAAGACCTCAACCAAAAAATTACAAGTAAAGAGATTGAAATAATCATCACACAATTCCCCAAACGAAAAGCCCAGGACCAGATGGTTTCACTTGTGAGTTTTACGAAGCATTCAAAGAAGATTTTATACCGAACCCACTCAAACATTCCAAAAAGTTGCTCTTGAGTTGTAACAGTTCTTTATATGTTATGTATGTTAAAAAATTATTGGCAATTATTTTCTCCCAATCTGTATGTTGTCTTTTCACTTCATTGATAATGTCCTTTGATTTGCAAAACTTTTTAATTTTGATGTTCATTTTATTTCTTTTTTCTTTAATTTATCATGCTTTTGTTGTCAAATCTAAAAAATCATTACCAAGTGCAAGGTTATAAAAGTTTCTGCCTTTGTTTCCTTCTAAAATTTTCTTACTATTGTTTCTTATATTTAAGTCCTTTTCCTGTTTAAAGTTAATTTTTATATATGATGTGAAGTTGGGCCCCAACTTCATTATTTTGAATTTGAGTATCAATTATCCCAACAACATTTGTACAAGACACAATTTTTCCCAATTAGTCTAATTGACAACCTTGTCTAAAATCAGTTGGGCATAAATGTTTGGTTTTATTTCTGAACTCTCATTTCAATTCTATAAATCTTTATATCAGTACCACAATGTTTTGATTACTGCAACATTTTATTACATTTTTATCCCAATTATTTCAAGATAATATTTTTATTTATTTTTATTTTTAAAGGAGCTTTTGATTACATACATGTTACATAAAAATATAGGGGATTTACATATACCCCACCACTCATCTTTTAAAATAATAAGCTTTTGGCCCATTCTACAATTATACAAACTACAAGTACTTGTTCAGAAGCTGATGGGCATCTTTTAGAAACATGTTTGAACGTGAATAAAAATCCATATAAAATAAATAATCAAATACTTTCCACAGGGACACAAATATGTGTGACCCCATCTGTGATGGTTACACTAATGTGTCAACTCAGCCAGGTAATTGTGTCCAGATATTAGGTCCAGCAAGCACTGGGCTAATTGTAATACAAGAGCATTTATGGACTTCAATTACCATTGAGGTTACTGCATGGATGACTGATTACATCTGCATCAATCAGGGAATTTGGAGCAAGAATGGATGATGCTTTCATCCAATCAGTTGACTGCCATAAAAGGGAACTGATTTCAACATTCAGAGAGAATTTCCCAGCTTGTCGTTTGACAGCCAACTTCTCCTAGAAACTCATCAAGGACCTTCATTGGTCTTTCGTTAGAGTCCCTGGATTGCAGCCTGCCCGTTGAACCTGGACTTCTGCATCCCCACAGTCACGTGAGAGACTCTTATAAAATCTTTTATTATTGACAGATATCTCCTGTTTATTCTATTTCTCGAGAGAACCCTGACTAAAATGGCATATTTTCATCTCCCTTATTGCTGCATCTTAGCCAACTGTACTCTTACTAGGACATTTCAAAGCCTGCGGTAATTAAGTTAAATGGTCCCTCCAAATCCCTCAATCCAACCTAACCTCACAGTTAACTGCTTCAAAATACTAGTTGGGACACACTTTACTGGTTGACATTTAATCCCACTTTCCTGATATGGAGTGCTGGTATCCTGCTCCTCCACTTTAACCAGAATGGAGGCTACATTAGCTGCATGACTTGCCATATTGACCCTGACATCACCAAGTAGATACTTGACTTCTGGAATCCATTGAAAGTTGAAGCAGCAGCAATGGTGTAACCATCCATTTTCTCAAACAACATCTAATCACACATGTGCATTTATAGCAGAATATACTGTTCAACAATTCCATCCAGGCCCTTGCCTGTTTTTCTGCATGTGCTAGATGAATAATACTTATCATCTGGCTTGGGTCTCTTTTGAAGAATGGTCTGTATGTGTGCATGATCATAAAGGATGTGATTAAATGACCCTATACTCTATCATTCACATAATATATAAACATTTGTTCTAATCTTCATCATCATAGCCTGTTTATTCCTCTAATATAATTTTTGTTTGGCAATGATATTCACTGCAATTGTGAAAGCCAATGCAACATATTATCTGCCTGGACCAGCTATGATTTTCATGCCAGAGTTCGAAGAAAACACTTGTTAAATGCTGAATTGATTACACTAGTTATCTCTTTAATTTTAAGCTTCACATCATTAGATACCAGAAAGCCACAACCAATATCAAGCAGATACATGCTGAAACCAACCTCAGCTCCCATGTCAAAGACACAGTAGGCATTAGAGTCATCCAGCATGGAAGTTTCAGGATCCCTACAGCCAATTCCACATGGAAGCTGATACCAATGACATCAAAACATAGATCTTTAGCACTTTCCATAAGAAGACTGAAGGGTTTGAGTGTGGCTCCAAATTTAACACTGAGGAGACAGACTACTTCGGAGTCATTAGTGGCAATCTACAAAACCAACTTGGCCTTTTGATGTGGAGCTTTCATCAACTTGAGTTGGCTGTCAAAAGTATTCATGTTGGTGTTCAGGCAAGATGGCATTGCCTTAAGTAGGCATTCTCAAGCTTTCTCACAAAAAACAGCTGAGAAGGGCAAAATCTTACTTGAGTTAGCTGTTCTGGGAAGGCATAGAGCAGGATGCTTCAGGGCATCGATCTGGAGGGAAAAGAACAATGAGAAAAAGAGCCCAAGGGGAAAACCATAATAGCAAGGAAATAGAATAAGAAGAGGGAAGTCTCAAATTGAAAACTTACCACACATACAGAAACAACCACAAAATAAAACCCTAGCTTAGAAAGAGAAACAAATCAACTGAACAAACACATCAACATAAACTGATGCCTAGGCAACAATAAAACATTACAATCCATATGAAGAAACAATAAGACATGGCTGTATTGGTCAGGGTACTTTGGGGAAACAGAATCAACAGGAGATATCTGTAAATAGTATGAGATTTATAAGATTTTCTCATGCGACCATGGGGATGCACAAGTCCAGGTTCCACATAGAAGCTGCAAACCAGGGGGTCCAATGAAAGTCCAATAAACGTCCTTGATGAGTTTCTGGGAGACTCTGGCTGTCCAAAGATGAGCTGGAAAATTCTCCCTGAATGCTGGAATCACTTCCCCTCAAGGCAATCAACTGATTATTTAAAACATCACTCATTGCTGACAGCAATCTCCCTGTTTAATCACAGATGTTATCAGCCATTTATGCAGTAAACTCACTGATGATTTCTAAAAAAATTTTTAAACATACCTAAGTTACATAAATGTTACACCAAAAATATAGGGATTCCCATAAGTTCCACCTCCCACACCTCCCACAACCTCCCACATAAACATCATTCAATAGTGTGGCACATTCATTGCAATTGATAAAATACATCCTGGCACTTTGCCATTAAGCATGGATCATACTTCACATTGTAGAACACACTCTCTACCACACAGTTCTGCAGGTTATATGATGATATAAAATGGCCTATATCTGTCATTGCAATGTAACTCAGGACAATTCCCAAGTCCACAAAAAGCCCCTGTATTACAACTGCTTTTTCCTCTCCCTTCCCACAGAACCTTCAGTAACCAATGGCTCCACATCAATGTTGTAATTTCTTCCATTGATTGAATCACAATATGTCTATAGTAGAACACAAGTAAATACACTCTAGTCCATAGCTCTTCACCCCAGCCTGAGGACTCTGGGATGGTGATGGCTGCTCCAACTCCAATTTAGAGGCACTTATATCCCATGAGGAAGATGGATGGGATTATCTTGCCTGCAGCTACAGACTCTCTCCATTCCCTGGGACAGTCATTGTCCATCATCATCTCCCCACCAGGTTTCCTGGGTGACTCCAATGAGCTGAAGAGTAGGAGTTGCTGCTCCACTGAGGTTCTGGGACAAACTTGCATACTGACAGCCCAAACTCCAGCACCAAGTATAGGTTTGCATATATGGGACAGATGAGTCATGTGCAGGGATGAGTCATGTGCAGGGATGACATAGTTGAGTCCAACTCTGTCACTCTTGGGAGCACAAACTTGAAAGTAGGGCCCACTGGCAAGGCATCAAAATCCAGAGCTATCTGCCCTGTAAAGGACCTGGGAGGCTCCAGAGCCCTCAGGAGCCTCACTATTTGGGGGTGATATCCAATTTGGAATTCTATGAGATCCTACTGTGATGTGCATAAGTGTTACCTCTGGGGTGACCAATTGACTCATTTTGAAGTCTCTTAGCCATATAAACTCCTTTGTCTTTACCTTCTCCCCCTTTTATTCAAGGTATTTTGCCAGCTGGCACTTGGTAGAAATCCCTCTGTGCCAGGGAGGCTCATCTCTGGGAATCATGTCCCAAACTGAGAGTAAGGTAATGCATTCATATGCTGAGTTTGTCTTAGAGAGATGCCACATTTGAGCAACAAGGAGGCTCTCAGGAGGCAACCCTTAGGCATTCCATAACAATAGAATAAGTTTCAATTCAAGAGAAAAGACTCATAAGGCTAGTAATCAATTTCAAGGGCCCATCAGTGGATCATCCTCCTTCACCAGTTACTGCTCCTGCACTTGGGAAACTGTTGCTGCTCCCTTAGAGAATGTGGCAGAGCTCTCCAGGATGGGAATTCAGTATCCTCTCATTTATTGAGTGATTCTCCACCCACTATGAAAATGCTCTGTGAACATTAGAACACTTTTATGCCTTATATTTATGCTCAGGTGAACTTCCTCCCATGCATCACCCATCCCTGACACCCCACACCAATGATCCCCTCCAGTTATAATCCATTCTGTAATCCAAAGCTTCTTCAAAGATGAAGCTATCACAATAGCTTAATACCATTAATAGGAAAATGAAACAATTATAAGTTTAAATGTAGGAGATAAAATACATAAAAATTTAAAAATACCTAAAACTAAAATTAAATTAAAATATTGGGATATTAAAAAATGAAATATATATAATTTTTTTTCACCTTTAGCCTTACATCACTGCAATATTTGGTGTCCAGGTTGTAACATGGCACCTTCCCCCATCATTCCCCTATGCCTCACTATTTTTCATTTTGTTTTCAAAGAAGTTTTAGGTCACAGCAAAGTCAAACACAGAAGACAGGAGACTCTGATATACCCAACATCCTCCCCCTTCCCCCCCATAATAATACCTTTTTATATGTGGAAGGTAGTATTGTTGTTACTGATATACAAGTCATGAATCATAGCTACTAAATATTGCCAATGGTTTGCACTATGGTTTACATTTTAGACCGTACACTGTTATAAATTTTGATGACATTTACCATGTCCTTTGTCCATCACTGCATGGTAATGAAGAAAATTTCCACTGACCACTAAATACACCTAGTTTGCTCTATTCTGTTCCTCCCACACCATCACCCCAGGACCCACAATGACCCCCTGAATTGACTCATTGGAGGACAAGATTCATGGTTATATGCAACAAGAGACCTTGACACAGTGGTTTGTCCTCCCCTATTAGGAACTGTCCTTGCTTTTGAGAGACTCCCACCTATTTCTGAACAAATTGGTCCTCCTAATGATGGGAATTCAACTCCTTCCCTCTCATTGTGTAAGTCTCCACCCAATGATACAACACCTTATGACAAAATGAACACTCACATATGCCCTAGGATCCTACTCTAGGTGTTTCCTGTCACAAATGCTCCCCCCCCAACATCACCCTAAACCAGTGACATTTCTGTGTCATTTTGCCATAAGAGTATTCCCACTTCTGTACTTTCAACCTCATACCCACAAATCCCCAATGTTCAGTTGGTCTCTCCCCTAACCCTCCCCCCATTATCATGCACCTTCTGACCCACCCTTCACAATCTACCCACCTGTCAAGCCTGCACTACCCAACCCAATAATACCACTATCCTCCTGTCTTATCACTTCAATACACAACTACATTCCATCTTTTTATCATAGATTACATACATAGGGGAGATGACCCATAACCTTCTCTTCTTTTCCTCTTTCTTGTAAACCTATCTTTCAGACAATAGCTATCTGAAAATGCTCAATTTCCCTAATTCAAATCAGTGAGGTCATGTACTGTTCATCCTTCAATGACTGGTTTGCTTCACTCAACATAAGGTTTTCAAGATTCATCCATGTTATCCTGTGAGTTATCATTTTATTACTTCTTACAGCGGAGTAATATTCCATTGTATGTATGTATCAAATTTTGTTTATCCATTCATCTGTTATGGGTACCTGTGTTGAATCCAACTTTTGGCAATATTGAACAATGCTACTATGAACATTGGTGTGCATATTTCTGTGCCTTTTCAGGTCACTTGCCCATTTTTAAAAATGGTTGTTTGTCTTTTTATTTTTGAGGTATAGGATTAATTTATATATGCAGGACATTAGGCTCCTATCAGATAACTGGTTGCCAAATATTTTCTCCCACTGGGTAGGCTGCCTTTTTATTTTCTTGATAACATCCTTTGAGATGTAAAAGTTTTTAATTTTGAGGATATCCCATTTATATATATTTTTCTTTTGCTGCTCCTGTTTTGGGTGTGAAGTTCATGAAAGCATTTCCTATTATAAGGTTCTTTAGAGGCTTCCTTATGTTATCTTCCAATGTCTTTATGGTCTTGGCTGTTATATTTAGATCTTTGACCCCTCTTGAGTTGATTTTTTATAAGCTGTGAGATGGTGTAACTCTCTCATTCTTTTGCATATGGATATCCAGTTCTCCAAGCACCATTGTTGAAAAGGCCATTCTCTCCCAACTGAGTGGGCTTGGTGGCCTTGTCAAATATCAGATGACTGTATATGCAAGGATATCTATCAGAACTCTCAATTTGGGTCCAAGGTCAGTATGTCTATCTTTGTGCCAATACATAGCCATTTTGACCACTGTAGCTTTGTAGTATGTTTTAAAGTCAGGTAGTGCGTTACCTCCAACTACATTTTTATTATTCAATATGTCTTTGGTGATTGTGGGCCTCTTTCCCTTCCAAATAAATTTTGTTGTTAGGTTTTCAATTTTATTAAAAGATACAGCATTAAATTTCATTGGAATTACATTGACTGTGTAGGTTAGTTTGGATAAGATAGACATCTTGATGAAATTTACCCCTTCAATCGATGAACAAGAAATATTATTCCACATGTTTAAGGCTTCTTTGATTTTCTTTAATAGTGTTGCATACTTTTCTGTATATAAGACCTTTACATGTGTAGATAAATTTATTCCTAGGTGTTTGATACTTTTGTTTACTATTGTAAATGGTATTTTTTTCTTTATTTCCTCCTCAGATTGTTCGTTATTGGGGTACAGAATTGATACTGATTTTTGAGCATTGATCTTATAGCCTGTAACTTTACTGAACTCCTTTATAGCTATAGAAGCTTTGTTGTAGATTTCTTAGGGCTTTCTATGTATAAGATCTTGTTGTCTGCAATTAATGAAAT
>PVKH010016461.1:0-15728 GCA_004027955.1 Chaetophractus vellerosus
CCTGTGATGGTTTGAGTTTGAATTAATTATGAATTCCAAAAATATAGATTGGATTGTGTTTGTGGGCTCGTCTGTTCATCTGGGCATGATTGAGTTATGAGTAGGGCGTTAATTGCCACGTCAGTGAGACGTTGAGCCCCACCCCTCGGTGGGGGTGGTCTTAAGTAGAAGCAGAGATTAGAGAGAAGCAGAGAGCAGAGCTTTGGAGAAGGAGATTTGAAAAAGCAGTTCTGATGTTGGAGTGAGCCGATCGCCGGATAGCCTACAGCTGGCCTTGTGGAGAGATGCAGCACAGAGAGTCTCATGGTCTTCAGCTGAACTCGTGAAGGAGGCGGAAGCTAAGCCGGGAGAGAAACGCAGCCCCGGGAACAAAGGAACCCGGAAGCCTGAACCCTGGAGACGTCGGCAGCCATCTTACTCCAACACGTGGACTTTGGTATGAGAGGAAATTTATGCTTTGTGGCCTGGTAACTGTAAGCTTCTACCCCAAATAAATACCCTTTAGAAAGACCGACCAATCTCTGGTATATTTCAAAAGGCACTCCTGTGGCTGACCAAAACAACGCCCTACTCATAACTTAATCATGCCCAGATGAACAGATGAGCTTACAAACATAATCTAATTTATATTTTTGGAATTCATAATTAATTCAAACTCAAACCATCACACTGTTGTTTAAGCCAAACTATTGTGTGATGTTTGTGATAGCAGCCCTGGTAAACTAAGAAGCACACCAAGTCTGACTGCTAAAAATTACTTGAGTGTCCTGACCCACGAGTCCTTCCCACGCCTAAGCTCTGTCCTTGACTCTCACATCTTCTCCCTGTTTTTTCATAAATTAGTCACATACAGTAAGTAGAAAAATTTAGTATAACTGGGTTGGAATATTTGTATCCAGCCTGAAACTTAAAAAAAATTGGGGGGAAAAATATTAGGAGAAAGCAAAATTCTAAGACTATAGGTATTCACATGGATTTTCATAGTAGTCAGGATCTGGAGCCCTTACTCGTAGTAAGTGTAGTAGTTAGACCTGATCAATCAATTAGATAAATAGATAGATACTCAAAGGAAAAGATGTTCAGTTCTACAGGTATCTCTTTATACCTGCCCAACAACTCTGAGGAGTAGAGTGACAGAGGAAATATTCTAAGGTTTCCTCATCACTTCATGCCTAAAAATTAGAGAGGTTTGAACTTGTGTGGGGTGTCCATTATATTTTCGATTTTCATTTGACGTGCTTAGCATAGCTTCTGCCACAAACTAAGCATTCAAAAAGCATTAGCCATGAGAATTATGTAAGCTTTTTAATGGAAGGAAAAAATGTTCTCTGTCTTCATGATGTATTTAATAAAAATTGCTAAACTACTCTACTTTTTTATAGCCATGGAGAAACTGTGCCACAGCAGGCCAATGTTACATAAAATTGGAAAGTGTTAAGTGGTAACAATTCATTCAACCAAAAACCAATCCGAAGCTTCCTTTATTTCTGCTTGTTTTATCTTAGTAAGGTAAGGGTAAAAACAAGGAAACTAGCATTCTCATTTTATCCCTTTTCTGCCTCTTTAAGTGTTATTTTCAAATACTGCTGAAAGCTCTGATCACGGTGCACATGACCAGAGATTTGACAGATGCTTGCCTTTTCCAAGGTGAATCATTTTTATTAAAACATATTGGGAATGTCATTTTATCCTTACAGCATGGCATTTTTGAGGCCAGAATAGTAGTTCTGCTAAAAATAATATTCAAAATGACTTGTACCAAATAATAAACATCTGCCATTGTGAATACAGAAAAATGAAGTGAAATACTTTTCATGTCAAAGATTTAATTCTCTTTTTCCGTTTTATGATCAAAATCACTAAGCACCCTACATATCCAATAAATGGAACGATACTTCATTGTCATGCTCCCGATTGCAAACCTTGTATCATTCTACTTCAATCCATCCCAAGCAGTTGCTGAACACACCATTAGTTTCCTTTCCCTAAAGGGACTTTGAAGGAGTTTTCATAATGAACTGCACATATATTTTGAATGAAGATTATTATTTAATAAAGATAAAAATAATGAGCTTAGGCTATGCAAAAGAAATAAAAATATAATATAATGAAGAATGATGAATGATAAATGAAAAATAAAAGACTAGGACAGTGATTGAGTCTGAAAATAACATTCCTTTCTCATAATTAATTTGGTATTATGTAATAATAATTATTCATTTTAGGAATATTTTCCATATAATGGAGATATATTTCTGCATATAAAATCAAGGATAATAATTTTCCTATAAAAATACCACTGTTCCCACATGCATGTATTTTCAAATATGTCTAACTTCTAAGCCAGGTTTGGCGAATCATATGGTGTGGAGAGGGATGGATAGGAATATAAAGGTGAAATAAGGATAAAAGTAGACTGTTTTACTTTGCTCAGAATGCACCCAATGACAAGGAGAAAATCAAGTTCATAAACAACACATGCTCCTCAGCACAACACTGCTAGAAGACATGTACATTTTAGCAGTCATATTCATGAATTAATTCCAGAATATTTGTTATCTACTATGATTCTGTTACTGTCTTTGATCTGATAACTCAGATGAGAAAATCACCATTCTTAATATCAACTGTTCATGATCTAATAGGTTATATAGACTTGCAATCTGATAAATTAGTTAAAATAAAGTGGAGTTAAAATATAAAAGTGAACATGAATTAACAACTTGAGAAATGAGGAATGGAAGGGTCCTCATTAAGGACTGGCCCACCCTGGAGATAATGGAGAGTTATATTTTTCAGGAAAAAAAGTAAAATGGAAAATCTCATAATGTCCATCTTGGCAGCAAGTAAGCCTGACCATAGGTAAAGAGGTGTAACTTATCATTGTACTACACTACTGCTGGAAAACAGGGTGCCAGGGATAAATGGTAGAGGATGAGGCTAAAGCAAGTCAGAACATAGAAAGAGGCATCCTGGACTTTAGCCATTGCCCATGAAAAGTGTTTAACTTGGAAAGCTGCATGTTATACTTAGTCTATAGTTGAAAGAGAAACCATTTTGGAAGATGCTGGGGCTGGAAAAGAAAGAAATTTGCAGAAATACATTGATAAGTATAGGACCAATATAGCTTATTTACTGAAAGCTATTCTTGTATTTAGAGATAAACGAAAACCTCCAAGTCATAAAGCTGAAGGTGGATTTCCACTACAGTTAATTGAGAGGATAGGTGAACTCTAACTCTTCCAGTCTTCCTAACAAACTATTTTATTCCCTTTTAATCAGTGAGAAGCAAAATTTAACAATATGGCATTATTAACTTCTTTCTCAAAGGAAAAATATAGCTATTAATACATAAATAAGCTCTGTTTTCTAATGGGAGTTTGGCTTCCAAAAGAATAATATTGGTTGGGATTATTGGTTTAAATATCATGTACACATTGGTAGAGCTGTTTCCTGCAACTCTAGAACCATGACTTCTGATAGTTTTTTAATTTCATTTTTTTAGTTCACCCCATATGTTTTTTGTTTACTGAAATGTATATATTTTTTCTTTCTGTGTGTTTTATTTAAAAGGCCTAATTCCTGGAGGGAGTTCAAGTGTAACATTTATATACATTAATGAAAAATTGTTTGTTTTCTATGTCCACAAGTGAACTAGGCATGGGGTGAACAAAAGGGAGTTTACAGATGGCCTGGAAGAAAATGTATTATTTGTTTTAAAAAAGAAAAAAATCATACATTAAAAAAAAACTAGAGAATAATTGTCTCACAACATTGTTCTGAGTACTAACTGACAATATTGGAGAGAAGAATAACATTAAAATCAATTGTTATGGTTCAACTTGAAAAGAGATTCAAAGTAGAGGTGGTACTTACATAAACCAAAGAGAAAAGGGAGAGCTTTGCAGTTTTCAACTAAAAATGATAAATTAAAGGTCTAAAAGTTAGCAATTAGGTTTTATCTCCCATGCTAATTTTAAATGGTGTTTAGAAACTGTTCACAGTTTGCTGTAATAGCAAAGTCTTAGAGCATGTGGGAGAAAAGAAGGATAGCATATGTACCATGTATTTACTATTCCTGGAAAATATGTGCAGGCAAAATCTAGTATAAAATAATGAAAAGAGAAAATCCGTGTGTAATGATATGGAGGCAGTGATGAGTCTAATGTGCTAGAGGGATACTGAGTGAAGTAGCATCTGTGATCAAAAAGTCTGAGTTAGAAATTGTGACAAAACAATTTCTACTCTTTCCTCTAAGTCACTGATTGCCAACTAGTATATTTATTAATAAACCTTTATCTTTTACCATGATACTTTCAGTGTCTTATAGCATCTTAGTTTCATTCATTTTACTTTACCATCTTTCTTTTAAATCTAAAGGGTGCATTGTGAAATTAGCAGCAAAACTGAGAGAGATAGAAGCATATTAATTCCATATTCATATATTTGGGGGAGAAAGAAGGGAACTGACAAATAGCTGAGTGGAGGACTGCTCCCGAACAATTGTAATCTCCAGGGGTAATTTTGTCAGTGTTCATCATTACAGTCTCATTTCTTTATCTCTTTAATGAATGAAGCATTTTATTAAAGGTTATTCCTTTTTATAACTTCATTTCATTGTGAAATAAAACAATGATTTGATGTTGTTATTCATAAGCAATGGTTTTCAGGAGTAAATTTTAATTTTTATGACATTAAAAGACAAAGGATCTCAAGTTAATGTAGAAGCCCCTAAAATGCACATAGTGTTCAGAATGCCTTATGTCACTGAAACGAATTGCTGTAAATTATATTTATTGAGTACAATATAAATGATATTGTGATTTTTTTGTAGTACTATGCCATCAGTAAAGAATATCATAATCCATGTTTTAGCAATACAAAACAAATCAAGATTCTTTTCTGTTTTATATTTGTTCAGATCTGTAAATTTTCTTTGAGATGCAGCTCCCAGCTTCAGGGAACCCACCAATTATCAAATCAAAGGTTTACTTCTGGTATTGCCAGTGTTTATAATCTTAACTCATAGCCACCTTTCTCTGTTTCCTCGTCTCACTTTGATCCTGTTCCAATATTCCTTTAGTTTATTTATCTTTATTCAGTTTCTAGTTTCTGGGGCAGATGAGTGTATATTAAATCAATAGGAATCACTTCAGAATCTGTAGTAATTCAGATATTTTCTCAGTTTTATCAATCTTCTAGTAAAACCATTATTTTACCTAATAATGCAAGTGATGTACAATTTCAGAGAAAGTGTTTCAAATACTTAGTAGATTAAATTTCCTTCAAGCACCCTCAGATCTTGAGAAAGATGATTCAAATAAAAATTTTTTGAATACCATTTCTTCTTCATTTTATTTTCCCCTTAAATAATGTCAGTTAAATATCGTTATGAGATCATTTATTTTATGGTTTTAAAATATATTTTATTTCTTTAAAATATCCTATAAGCTTTCAGATTGGGGCCAGCTCGATAGCCCAGTGGATAGGGCACCGGCATACCACATGGGAGGCCCCAGGTTCGATTCCCGGGGACCTCTCCTAGCTGGCAGACCGCCTTGAGAATGGCAAGCCGCCATGGGCGGGCCGGAGCCGCCGTGGGCAGGGCAAGAAGCTGCCACGGACAGGGCAAGAGCCGCCACGGGCAGGGCAGGTCGCCCGCGGATGGAGCGCAGCCAGCCACCCATGAACTGAGTCAAGCGCCGGCCGTGAATGGACGCAGAGACCGCCCACAAGCGGGGAAAGCCGCGCCTGCACAGTGACCACTCTCAGCGTGTCGCCGCAGCGGGGGGAAGGGGAGATATGTAATAAAAATAAATAAATCTTTAAAAAAAAAAAAGCTTTCAGATTAATAGCAACCAGTTATTCTAAAAGAATAATTCATTATTGTATCAATATAAATACATTTAAACTTATTTAATCAATTTACATTATATATAAAGTATTTACTATTAATTTTGTCCATTCTTAGCTATATGTTCAATAATTATTCCATATTTTAGAGGGTTTTTATTGTGTTTTAAAAACAAAATTATAGTGGTATATCTTTACACATTTGAAAAATAATAGAACTGCTAATTTTACATAGGTTTTCTTAAGGTGTGAGTATTGGTATTCTTAACTCAGAGTATTCATTTCAATTACAGATGTCATGGAAGAACACAGGCTTTATACATGAACAAACCTAAGTAAAAATCCCAACTCAACTACTTAATGGTTACCTGACTTACTAATGTGAAATTTTATTTTATTTGGGACACCAAAATTTTGCTGCAGCAAAAGAAGCCAAAACAGAAATAACTTTAGGGTTCTAGGGATGACAAACTATTTTTATAGATGTAAAAAGGAAGTTAGCTTCATTCCTGTTAATTGATCAAGGGTTTGTCCATCTTATAGGGGCAAGGTTTAGGGCAGGTGGGTTTTATTTTGTATTGGATCAAAGGTAATGAACTAGGGGTGCAATTGGCTTTCTAGGTCAGCTACCTTGGTGGGGATTTCAAATTTCAATAGGTAAAGAGGAAACTAAGAGGTCCCTAGCACTTTTTCTGTACAATTTTATCTGTTTCCCCACTTTGGGTCAAAGACTTGACCAAAAATGTTAGTCTCTCATTCACCACTAAGTGTTCAAGACTTTCTTCATCCCATTTACTATGGTTTTGTGGGAGAGAGTGTAAACTACAATGTAAACTATAATCCATGCTCAGTGGCAATGCTCCAAAATGTGTTCATCAATTGCAATGAACGTACCACACTAATGAAGGATGCTGTTAATGTGGGTAAATGTGGGCAGTATGGGGAGCACAGCATATAGGAATCCCCTATATTTTTTATGTAACATTTATGTAATCTAAATATCTTTAAAAAAATAAAAAAGAATCACCTACAGCCAGCCCCTAAATGCCACAGTCTCCAGGGAAAAGGTATCACCTTGATGATATCTTTATTTGGATTTCCTTTCAGCCTCAAAAACATAAGCAAATACATTCCCATTGTTTAACTAACCCATTTCATGGTATTTGCTTGAGCAACCTGGGAAATTAAAATAGGGAGTCATGCCACATAGAAACTGAACAATTATTAGGCCCTATGGGGTGGCCATTTTAATCTGTCTGTTTTCTAGTATAAACAAAATATTCCTTGGGTTAGAGCAGCCACCTTGTAAGCCCAGTCCTAGGTAACACTTAAGGCATAGCCCAGAGTCATTCCAAAAAGGAGATTTATTTAATTTGGTATCTGCTATGTCCTGTCAGGACTAAGGCTAAAAGTGTAAGGGGGTTGGTTATTAGAGGGCTACCTGTTTTAGAATTACATGGGAGATGGACACATACCCAGGATTTTTGATTCATTTCATTTGCTATACAGTGTGCTATAAGGAAAAATGAATTGTGTTCAAACTAGGAGCACATAAGACAGAAATAGGGTAAAGAAATAAAATAAAATTAGGGTGAATTTGGATATTATTGGTAATAGAGATTGGGCATTGTAAGTGGTATAGGCTGAATGAAAGAATGTTTAGACAGGTGGTGAAAAAGAAGAGTCAGAGAATAAAATCAGGAAATGCAGGTATGTCTTGATCCATGATCTTGGGCATCATCTACTTGTTCCAGTGTCTCTATGCATCCAGAAAGGAGACATATGATAACAAGGACATTTTCATATCCTATAGAACGGGGTAGGTTTTAGCTTTTAGGGCAGGTGGGCTTTATTTTGTATTGGGTGAAAGGTAATGAACTAGGGACTTGATTTGCTATGTGGGTCAGCTGCCTTGGTGGGGGTTTCAAATTTCAAAAGATAAAGAAGAAACTCAAGGAAGCATGGGTTTTGGGGCTCTGATGGGTCCCCAGCACTTTCTATACACAATTTTACCACTAAAACTCACTGTAATTCAATAAACCCATTTATACATGGGGACATGGCTGGTAAAAATGGCAGGGCCTCGTTTTCACTGTGTCTATGTTTATACTGAATAAGACTCCAGTAAAAGGATTATGACCCACCCTGGACCCTGCAATCTAACCAAAGACCCTTAGCTAACACAATCTATCAAAGGTGATCTAACTAAAATGTCCCACATAAAATAAGCTTACATGTATTGGAATGGATTAGCTTAAGAACATAATTTTCTGGGATCCACAAAAGACTAAAACCAGGGCAGTGTTCAAAAAATAATATCCATGTTTAATTTTGAAATTATGAAATGTACACAGTTCTCTGTATAAATAAGTATTACAATGTGAAGTTTGCTTTTTCATACAGAAAATAGGAAATATGTCTGTAAGCTTGGTTTCATTTTCTTTTTGATAATCACAAAAATAATTAAATGATGTTCATTAAAATTCCCTCTGGCATTTAATATTTCAAAATAATGTATTTCCCATTATTGGATATCAAAGAAGAAGAAACAAATAGTTGAAATAGCATTCAAATTAATTTATCCTATTAAAATGTCTGTCCATGGATCTTAGTTTTATTACATTCTGCAGGCTACAGAATTACAATATTATGGAAATATCTCATCCAGTTTAAAGTGACTGAGAATGGATACTCAGAGTAATGAGGAAGAACCATCACTGTAAAAAATACTTACAAAGTTAGTTTTTAGTTTTTAATTACCTGACACCTGTAAAAGAAAATAATATATCAAGCCAGAATGGTTATTGTGATTTCTTCCTAGCCTGAAATATCGGTACATAAAATTTAGTTACAAAAATGTTTGTTACTTTCTACACAACTACTGTGATTACCAAGTAGTATAAATTAATTTTTGTGGTCTTTCACAAATTTTAAACCATTTATTTTGAGATGATTAAAGACTTACAGAATTGTAAAAGTAGTACAGAGAATTCACATTCCCAAGATTCAGCTTCCCTAATGTTAAGTTTTGTATAACATGGATAGAGTTACCAATACTATGAAATTAACATTGGTTCAATACATTAACTGAACTATACATGTTATTCAGATTTTATCAATTTTTCCTATGAATGTCCCTTTTTGAGTTGGCATCATAATTCTCCTTTGTCTGGCATATAGCCAGGAGATCCAATCAAGAAAAGGAATAAAAGGATTCTGCTGTGCTGGTGGGAAAATATTAATCCATTGTATTCCTTAGAAAATGCAGCAAAATGTTTGGTATTTGAATTAAAACAGTATCTGTCTACTGAAAATTTTCTATTATTTTGGACTTATTCTGCTCTAATCTTAAATTATTATCAGTTGGTTTTGCAACTCTTTTCCTCAGATACCTCAAAGTCTCCTAAAAATAGAGAAAGAGAAAAGAGTGAGCAAGTCCAAATTTCTCTAATTTGCATTTGTGTATTTTGGGTATTTGCCACTCCCTTTCCTGATCCTATCTTCCTTTCCATTCTCATCAGCACTCTTTTCTCCCACTTTTCTGGCATTCTCATTGAATTCTAATTAAACTGACAATCTTCAGCTTCTGTTTTGACTGACTTTCTCTTTATTCTCCAATTTTCTACCACTTAAGTCATAGGTGTTCTAGCAACTTCAATTATAGTAAGGAGCTCTGTTAGATGGCAGAATGGACTTGGGCTTTTTTTTAATCTTAAATACAAAAGTGGGAAAACATTTTCTGACAAAAAAACTTTCACTATCTAAGAAAAGAAGAGCTAAGAAGTAATAGAGTCAAATTGGCAAGAAGTCTTGAAATTGTGTACTAGAAATATTTAATTAAGTCATGAGATAGGACAGGGTCCCTGCTTCTTGGGAATAAGCTTATTATGATAGGTTATGGAAACTGATAAGAAACATTTTGCATTTATTTGTTCTTTTTTAAAATAATAAACTATTAGTAAATAATGAGCACCAACATTTTGTCCATTTTTGTTCACATTACATAATGAAGTTTTTTAAAAGTTCAAAAACATTTAAAAACAAAGAATAACTAATCCTTCAGAAATGTGATTTTCATTAGCATAGTGATGGAAAGGTTGGAATTTTCACAACATCCCCACTGCAGAAGAGTTCATCAAAATAATTCAGGATGAATGCTTGTTGTTTTGGAAAAAGATTTATAAGAATACCTCAAACTTGTTAAAGAAAGTAATCATATTTCTCTTAGTTTAAAGTTTTCAAATAACATTTAATTTAATAAAAGTAAGCAGTTTTTATATTTAAGAATGTTGAGAAAGTCTTTACTTCCCATCTAAAATCATTACTTCTCCAATACTTCGTTTTTCCCTGCTCCACTATATTTTTAATTAGTAGAGAAGGTGTATGTTTACAGAAAAATCATGCAGAGAGTAGAGGTCTCTTCTACTCCCATTACAATGCATTTTTCCCTATTTTTAACACTTTGTATTAGTGTGATACCTCTGATACAATTGGTGAAACATTATTGTAATTATACTATTAACTGTAGTCCATAGTTTACATTAGAAATTCCTATGTTGTCCATAGTTTACATTAGAAATCCCTGTGTTGTATAGTTCTATGGTTTTTTAGAATTTATAATCTGATAACATTTATACAATCTAAAATTTCCCATTTTAACCACATTCAAATATACAATTTAGTGATGTTAATTGCATTCACAATTTTGTGCTACAAAGACTAGTAAATTACATCACCACCTGCCCAAACAAATAATAGATTAGTCATTCTTGATTCCTCTCATCCCCTCCATTATCTACTACCTACATAAAGTAAGGCAACAACTTCTGTGAGCAGACGCTCTATACGTCTCAATTATGTTCTCCAATCCTTAGCCGCACTGCCATCTTCTACTTAACTCAAGCCATTTATTTATGTGGTACCTTACATGGACTAGTAAAATAACTTCCTTTTTCCTTCTTCCAATCTTGCTATGTCTCCTTTCTAAAATGTATCTTCCAATAGTGACCAATATTCTTTTAAAAATATAAATAGAGCCATTTACTCCCTTGATTAAGCACATTATAAAGAACTGAATAAAATCCAGATTCCCTTCAAGGACCTACAGAGATTATCTATGAGCTCAAAACTGACCATTACATACCACACTCCAATTTCCCTGCTTTTGATCATTTCCAGAAAACATTAAACTTTTCCCCAGCTCTGACTAGGAGTATATTTTTAAAAAATGATCTCTAGTGCCATATGTCCTGTTCAGAAAAATAAAAATAAGAACCTATATTTCATGAAACAAACAGCATTCTTTCACTCAGTGATATTTCTCACATAATAAGTTTCAATAATCAGTCACAAAAAAACACACCTTACTTACTTTCAGCCATTTTCTAAGGTGTGTTTTAAAAATTTCTCAAGGTACATTTTTAGTCAGCCAAAAGGGGTGCTGATGCAAAATACCAGAAATTTATTGGCTTTTATAAAGAATATTTATTTGGGGTAGAACCTTACAATTACTAGGCCATAGCCTAAGTTATTTCCCTCACCACAGTCTACTGTCACATGTTGGAGAAAAATAGCTCTGTGAGGATCAGGCTTCCTGGGTTCCTCTCTTTCCGGGTCTTGCTTCTCTCCAGGCTCAGCTCCTCTGTTTTCTCCACAAGGTCAGCTGTAGACTATGAGGTGAATGGCTCTGTCTCTCTCCCTGAGGGCTTCTGCTGTGTCTAAGAGCTGTCTCTATTCCTCTGTGTTCTTCTCCTGTGTGTTCACTTCCTGGGCTCCAGCTCAAAACTCACCATCAGAACTCCAACACCACCAAGGCAGTGGAGACTCAATGTCCTACAATGAGTGGCCCAATCAAAGCCCTAATCATAATTTAATCATGCCCAGATACAGACCAGTTTACAAACTTAATCCAAAATCAATTTTTGGAATTCATAAACCATATCAAACTGCTACACCACACCCTCTAAATTCCAAAAATTCATTACAATATATTTTTTTAAATCCTTAAATCAGTAGCAATGCTAAGTATGGAATCACATCACAATCAGTTTAAGGAAATACAGTTTTTCTTGGGGCAAAGTCCCATCTGCTATAGACCTCTGAAACTTGCAAAAACATTTGTCTGCTTCTAATACACAAACAGACAAAGGATAAACATTTTCATCACTGTAAGGAGAATTTGGGAGGGAAACATGGGTCACTGGTCCTTTACATTTCAGTAAACCTGCAGGGCTTCCTCCATTTGATTTCAAAGTCTGAGAGTCATTCTTAAGAAGATGGTTTCTTCTCCTTGGGGATACATGGGGACCCACTCTTTCCACAGCATTGCCCAATGGCCATTTTCTTGGTTCCACCTTCAACAATCACTTGGGTGTTACCAAGCTCCAGACCTCGACTTCCAAGAACATTTGGGTGATGGCCACAACTAACCCAAACTTTGGGTTAGAGTCTTAAGCCCCTAGTACAGTGAAGTGAAGACAACATCCTCCCTAACCTTTGTCATACAGACTCAACCGTCTCAGAGCAACAAGTTGACCACCTGGCATTCCCTAATCCATGGGGGACAGGTGCACCTCTCTCAGACCTATGGGGTGCTGACCCTAATTACCTTAATCCTTGAGGAATGTATGCCACCCTCTCTGCACCCTAGGGCAGCAAAACTCTCCCTGAACATTCGGTGGGAATATCCACCCTCTACAACTGCTGGGGCAAACTCACCCTCTGTGTACACATGGGTGGGGTTCCTCTTTTGGCCCCAGGCAATGTCTTAATTCCAGATCTCAGCTTCCATGATTTTCCTCTTAAAGCACTTTCTCCTTCAATCTCTCTTTTCCATGTCCCTTTTAGTCCAAGCTGACAGTGATTTTGTTCATACAGCGCCCTCAAGAAGCTTGTTGGTTTAGCATGCAAGAATCACGGTTCCAAGCCATCAGACAGTAAGACTTTCCACCAGTCTTTCCGAGATAACTGCACCTTCAATCCTGATTTACAAGTTCCAAGTTTAGTTAAGTCTTCAAATGGGGCCCTATCATGTGGGGACTTGATTTCCAGAGGCTTAGAATTTCCTAAATCAGTTTCTGGTTTCTTTGTGCCCAAGAGTTCAGTCCTCAGTGTATTTCTCTTGTCTAGCATTTTCCTATAAGCTGCAAGGAGAAGCCAAGCTGCATTCTCCAAGTTTACTTTGGAAAGTTCTTCAGCTAAATGCCCAGGCTCATCATTTTCAATTTCTGCCTTCCATAAAACACCAGACTTTAATCTTGCTAAGTTCTCTGTGATTTTAAAACATGGGTTGCCTTTCCTCCAGTTTCCAATAGTTTCATCATTTATTTCTAAGGCATCATAAAAAGTCTCTTCAACATCCACTTTACTGTTACTAGTGAACAGTCTCTTCAAAGCAATCTAGGACTTTTCCATGAAGCATATCACAATTCCTCCAAAAAATACCCCTTATGCATTTATAAAACTCTTCCAGCATTTTGGTAATTGCAAAAGCATGAACCCCCTCCTAGTACCAAATTCTGTATTAGCCAAAAGGTGTGCTGATGCAAAATACCAGAAATCAATCGGCTTTTATAAAGGGTATTTATTTGGGTTAGAAGCTTACAGTTACTAGACCATAAAGTGTTAGTTACTTCCCTCACCAAAGTCTATTGCCACGTGTTGGAGCAAAATGACTGCTGATGTCTGTGAAGTTTCAGACTTCCTGGGCTCTCCTCTTCCCGGTCTTGCTTCTTTCCAGTCTCAGCTCCTCTGTTTTCTCCACAAGGTCAGCTGTAGACTATGAGGCTCTCTAGGCTTTGTCTCTCTCCAAGGCCAGCTGTAGACTATCAGGTGAATGGCTCTGTCTCTCTCCCCAGGGTTTCTGCTGTGTCTAAGAGCTGTCTCTATTCCTCTGTGTTCTTCTCCTGTGTGTTCACTTCCCAGTCTCTAGCTCAAAACTCAGCATCAGAACTCCAACATCAAAACTCCAACTAACTCCTCTGCTTTGCTGTGTAGTTTTATCTGTGAGTCCCTGCCCACCAAGGGAGCGGAGACTCAACATCCTACTGATGTGGCCCAATCATAGCCCTAATCATAATTTAATCATGCCCAGGTACTGACCAGTTTACAAACATAATCCAATATCTATTTTTGGAATTAATAAACCATATCAAACTGCTACAGTACTTAAAGGAGATAAAACCTTGTAGAAACATAGCTCACTTTATACCATCAGTACTCAATGATATTCAGTCTGCCAATGAAGTAAAATTGTCCAATTTATTCAGCTATAAATTTCAATTTTCTGGATTGGAGCAAAGAAGTCATTTTTAATATTAGATAAAACCCAGGAAAACCTAAATAAATTGCCTTTTCTATCTATTCTTACCATAAATTTTCTGAAATGGTTTCAAGCTCTATGCTAAGTTTGTAAGGAGTTAAAGATTAACTTCTGAGATTGGATTAATTGTGACAAAATATGTTTGTTTAAAATGATTGCTTATTTTTAACCATACATTCACTAAAATATTTTCATTAAGAAAAAAAGGATACTTACTTTAATTGAGCTGATGAACATTTTCTGTATGCAGTAAGTTATTGAGTCTGCATGATTTCTAATTGCTTATTCTCCTGATAATTTTAAAAGAATTGTTCTGGATAGGATATATTATTATGCAGTGTGAAGATTTCTTGTGGAAATGGAAGGCCTCTATCATTATTTTGGTTCTTATTAGTTGTTGATACAGTAATTGAATATAATTAAATTCTTTTTATTGAAGGGATAATATTTTTGAAAAATACATAGCAAGAATGACAATTATAGAATAATTTTTATAGAGTAGGACTGAGAACACATGATTTGAAAGCTATTGATTAATGTAAATGTTAAGTCAGGGTGGGGAGAAAGAAGAAACAAATCTAGAAACCTTTTTAGCCATAGAAAAATGGATATTTTTGTCAATATTTGCATATTTTATTATATTTGTATACAAGTAATTGGGTTGATTTGATATATCAATTCAATGCAATACAAAGAATAATTCCACCAGCATTTTTTTAAGCAATTGAAAAACACAATTATCAAATTTACTTGGAAGGGTAAGGGGCCCCAAATAGCTAGAAACATCTTAAAAAGGGAAACTGATGTTGGAGGACTCTCACTTTCTGACTTTAAATCATATTACCTAGCTAGAGCAGTAAAAACAGCATGATACTGGCAATAAAGATAGACACATAAGCCAATGGAACTGAATTGATGGTTCAGAAACAGACACATCTATGATCAAGTAATTTTTGACAAGGGTGTTAAGACCACCCAGCTATTCAAAAAATGATGCTGCTAGAACTAGATATCCATAGCCACAAGAAAGAAAGAGGACACATATCTCACACCATATACAAAAATTAGCTCAAAATGGATCAAAGACCTAAGTATAAAAGCAAGAACCATAAAGCTTCTGGAAGATAATGTAGGAAAACATCTTTAAGACCTTGTGGTAGACAGTTGTAATGGTTTGAGTTTGATTTAATTATGAATTCCAAAAATATAGATTAGATTATGTTTATAAGCTGGTCTGTTCATCTGGGCATGATTGAGTTGTGAGTAGGGCGTTAACTGCCAGGTCAGTGAGACGTTGAGCCCCGCCCCTCGGTGGGGGTGGTCTCAAGTAGAAGCAGAGATTAGAGAGAAGCAGAGAGCAGAGAGCAGAGCTTTGGAGAAGGAGATTTGAAAAAGCAGTTCTGATGTTGGAGTGAGCCGATCGCCGGATGGCCTACAGCTGGCCTTGTGGAGAGACGCAGCACAGAGAGTCTCATGGTCTTCAGCTGAACTCGTGAAGGAGGCGGAAGCTAAGCCCAGAGAGAAACGCAGCCCCGGGAACAAAGGAACCTGGAAG
>PVKH010016462.1:0-15732 GCA_004027955.1 Chaetophractus vellerosus
ACAGACCGCCTTGAGAATGGCAAGCCGCCATGGGCGGGCCAGAGCCGCCGTGGGCAGGGCAAAAAGCTGCCACGGACAGGGCAAAAGCCGCCACGGGCAGGGCAGGTCGCCCGCGAATGGAGCGCAGCCAGCCACCCGTGAACTGAAGCAAGAGCCGGCCGTGAATAGAAGCAGAAGCCACCCACAAGCGGGGAAAGCCGCGCCTGCGCAGTGACCAGTCTCGGCACGTCGCCGCAACGGGGGGGAGGGGAGATATGTAATAAAATAAATAAATCTTTAAAAAAAAAATCTGCTTCTCAAATCTGCTGCCTTGCCTTTATACTTGAGACCACACCCACCGAGGGGCGGGGCTCAACACCCTAATCATAACCCAATCATGCCCAGATGAACAGATCAGTTTACGAGCATGATTCAATTTATATTTTTGGAATTCATAATTAGATAAAACTGTCAAATCATTACACCTGCCTTTATGATTGTTGACTGATGTTGCTCCTTCTCTCAGCAGGCTGAGTTCTGAGTGAAATAGGAGAAAAGCCAATTACTTGAATCCTTCAGTTCTGCTCTTTCACTTTTTTTTGGAAGACACACTGCTAGAAGGGTCCATTCAACCATCAATACTTTAATATTTTATCTCTATTAAACATTTCAATTTGAAAACTTATATTTTTTAAAAGTTCTTCCCCAGTTATTATCTCAAGTTATCTGAATTCTCAGAGGCAGTTTTGATTTTCCACATCCTGCATTACAGGACTCTAGGTTCAACAACCACGTTAATTGCAATCTTTTTTCATGGCTATGGGCTTGTTTTGTTTCATTTAGTAAAAATAAGAAAGCCAACACGTACCGAGTACTAATGTGCTGAGGAGTGGTATGCCTTGATTGCATTCTCTCACTTAATCTCATCAATACCTCTATGAAGAGGTACTGATATTAATCCCACAAGGCCTCATAACTTAACAGTAATGGGCACAGAGCCAGAGTTGAACCCTTTTTGCCTCTGGAGTCTATAGTATTTTCCCTGTGCTGTACACCTTGTCCCCCAAAGCGCAGAGCACAGTGCTTTCCACATGTAGGATTCTCACTAGAAGTTGAATCAAATACAACTGATTCGATGTAGAGGCATCCTGTATTGAATGCTCAGAAATTAAAATAATTATTTCTACAGTAGAAGAATAAGTACAACCTTAAGACATTAATTTGCTGATTATTCTTCCCTGTGTAGGACATAGTCAGTAATCAATTTTATAGATCTTTTATGGCACACAGACACCCATGTCCATCTAATATTATTAAGCATAACCTCTCTGACACTCATGAAACATTAAAATGGGAAACTGTAGTAATATGATGGACTGAGTGAAATATGAGGAGTTACTTTTATTTGGAAAAAAGGGTAATATAACTCTATCTTGACTCGAGTGTTAACATTTTAGTGTTAGTATTAATTTGTTTTCTTTTGATCATACAATTATTTCATTCTTTGTGTGTGTGAAATGGAAAAACAACCCAATTGCCAAATGCTAATGATGTTTTCTTAAGGTCTTAAAGTATACAACTCATTAGGGTTTCTGTTTTTCAGCTGGGGTTTATGAAGTCTGTATTTGTTTCTCTTGTGGGAATTTTGCTCGTGTATTTTAAAGATACATTTACTGTTTCCCTCAGGCAACTTCTGTCCCAATCTCAACCCCTTATTATCATAGAAACAAAAAAAAATAGTTTCTCACTTTGCAGTGTTACACAGTTTAGATAGATTTAGTTTGTTCTTCCAAAAACATGGAAGAGGACACTGGGATTCTCTTAGGTACTTCTCATGTTGGCTAGATCTCCCATAGCAAAAGGAATTAAAGAAGCCACTTTGATATTGTTATCTTGTTCTGATATACAGAAAACTGATAATAGTGAAAAAGAAAAAAAAACATTTTGGCTTCAAAACTACCTTGTTGTCATATATTATCCCCGTTTTAGAGAGGATACACTATTTCAACAAGTGGCAAGTCGCGGTTCACCTATTTAGTAGAGTCACAGCTTAAACTTGGGAATTCTTATAACAAGCCCTATTATTTCCACTGCACTTACCATGATTGTATGTCATGAAATGAGGAAAAAAATGGAATGAGAACCTGTAGAGAAATTTAAATTACAAAATATTTAAAACTTATTATTTCAACATGTATGTATGCCTGTCTCAGACAATCAAACTTTGCTGTTTAATTTAAAATTTTTAAGTGTATAAGGGGATATAATTTAAAGAAGTCCTTCAAATTGTTCACCTTTGAAATGACAAAGACAAATTTTCATTTCACTATATGAAACCTTTACTTTTTTCACAGCTTCAAACATTTTTTGAGACATTCCTAGGGGCCAGTTCACCTCTTCAGGCTTTTGATAATATGAAGGAAGCTGTTAGCAAACTCCTGCTAGCAGCTGAAGCATTCAGTGAAACATCTACTCTGGGACCAAAGACCTTTGATAGGTAAAAATAAATATAAATGTTAAAAAAGAAAATTTACTTCCCAAAAATTGATTGTTAACAAATCTTTGCATTGACTAGGAATAATTTTCTTATACATAATAAATTTTGCTCTCAAATATTCCACGGCTTTAATAATACAGAGAAGGCAATGACCTATATTAACAAAATTCAATACCTTGGTTTTTTTTTTTTTGATATAACTTGTTATTCCCTTTGTTCTAGGGAAAAGTTAAGTCTAGTATTTAAAAAAAAGAGGATATCTCAATTTAAGCTTTATCATTCGTTGTATGTAAATTAGAATGCCTAGCATGTAGGAGTGTGGAGTTTTCTTCTCCTTATTTAGGTTTTCATGGAGAAAACTTATTGCTTATTTTAATGTGTTATGAGTATTTTAATCCATTTATGTTTTCTGTAAGGAACAAAACAGACTCCAAATCCAAAAATAAATTATGTCTAATTGTAGATTATCCAAGCCAGTTCTCTTTTTAATTAATGCAAATTTTGAAAACTAATTGTAGTAATGCTTAATAACATCATACCAAATAATAGAGTAAATGTTGCACATAGAATATATTATGTTACCTTATGTTTTTACTTCAGATGCAGAAATTGTTTTCAACTTTTAACTTTTGATATTGGTTATGGCAGTTTCAGGTACCCTATAGTTCTCCAGGTGAGTATGTCAAAGGCCACATTTGATGTGAGCTTTCATGCTTGTTCAAACATCTGTGTGTGTGTGTGTGTGTGTGTGTGTGTGTGTTGCTTTCACTCATAGCAATCAGAAAATAGCAACTTTCAGCAAAGTCATCACTGGGCTATATTTACTGTGTTTAGGAAATGAGTATGTGCAAGATCTATGATTTGTGTTCCCATCCCCATTAATTGTCCCTGTAAATTAAACATGAAATTTTGGTGGTTTAACCACTATTTGTGAAATAAATGTGGCATACAACATAGTTTGTGTAAATGTAGTAAAGGAGACATGTAGAATATAGAAAATTATCTAGCTTCTTTACATAGTTTTATTATAAAAAATATGATTCATTTATTCTTTACATTTAGATATCTAGTTTTAAATTGGTCTGTGTTTTAATTAAAAAACCATATGAATTTTTAAAGATATATTTTTCTAGTATAAATATGCATGAATTGAAGGGTGTTGTTTATTTGCCTTTAATTAGGTTTTTCCCCCCTCTTGAATCAAATTAGTTCATTCTGAATACATCCCCCAACATATATGTCATCTATTTTAGCCCTTAGAGCAAGAAGAAGAAAAAAGATTAAATTAGTCTACAGAAAGCTTTATCTTGGGGTATGGTTAGGAAGAAGGGAAGAGGAACAAAATACAATTATATTATAGCCAGAATTCAACTTCATGTTGCATTGACTTGTTCTCAAACTATTATGAAGAGAGACTGATTATATTATATATAACCCAGACATTCAATTGAATAGCTCAAAGATTTATCCATAAAATTTTGAAGCTTTATGAATCTTCTTTTAATGTTTATTTATTCACTATTTTAAACACATACCTAATAGTTTCTATTATGCTTTTTAAAATTTATTGTCCAGAAAAATATATTATCTTCCATGAACACAAATTCTTCAGTAATAGAGAAAGTTTTAAGATAAACTACTGTGACTTTATGATACATTAATGTTCTTATATGTTAGAAAATTGTATCTTTCAAAGAACAGCATTACTTACATTTATACAATTGCTGACCTCCAAAAAGACCACTAGATGTCAGTTCTGATCTACAATCCAACAGGAAATAAATCATGTCTTGGAAGTAATTCCACTGTATTAAAAGTAGGTAAATGAGAAATATTTGCGTGCTTTCTACTTTTTCAAAGGTGCATGAGCATTTGAAAGTTCAAGATGATGATAATATGGATTTTGAGGACCAAAATACAGAAGAATTCCTTTTAAAAGACACTTTTAATTTTCTCTTCTCTAATGAATCTTCACTGTCCATATTTTCTGAAATATTTCAGAGACTTTACAGATCAAGTGTATTTAAGGTAAGTACATATTTTTTAACTATTTCCCATTTCAAGTCATTCTTTAGAAAGTACCATTTTCTTTATTATACAATTAAGCTACTCGATAATTATTTGAAATTAATTGGTAGTCATTATATTACACCTCTTAATATTTTGCTGACCTAAGGGCCAATAACATATATATATGAACTAAATATGTGAGTGGTTGATTATGATGAAATTATAGGTCGAAAATGATGTAAAGCAGAAGATATGATGAATTATATATATTATAGAATGCTTCACAAGGAATGTTAGAACTTTATGGAAGCAGTCTTGAATAGTAGTGGGTGCTCTAAATTGACATTACATCTAGGTAACATGTTTGGGCAGGTGCTGATTACTAGTGTGTAGTGCTTTAGAGTAGCATTGGCTACTCTTTTTTGGGGGCACATATTAGCATAAATTTTCCCGATACATCAAAAAAAATTGACAGTTTATCAACCAAGTATAGTAGTGTTCCCTAGATCTTTTTCTGCTTTAAAACCCAAAATTTGCAACTATTTAGAGTGTCTGGAAAGAGTAGAATATGAGCCATCTTGCAAACAAAACTTGATACTCAGTGGAGATGTATTTGAGAGATACAATGTGACCTTATAGATGGGTTTTTTTTTGCCTATGATTTTGTTGATTTGGTCTTTTAGTTCCCTGATTTCTTTCTCTAGGGAATGGGTTGTCATAAAAATCATTAGGACCATTCAGCCCAAAAACAATGGTAATATATACATCTTCTAATCCCAGGGATGCATTAGAAAAAAATGAGTGAGGAGAAGATTTGGGCAAGGTCTGTTTACAAAATCATGAAACTCCAAAATGGTAATGTCCCATTGTTGAGATTCACATGTAAATGTCCATTTGCTGTTATGATCTCTAGTGCCCTGGAGGCCAAAGGACATTCCTCCTGCATTCCCAGACTGATTGTTAAACAGCTTCTTCCCTCCTGAGGTCATCTCCCAACCTCATTACCAAAGCACCATTGACCTGTTTCATTCAGGTCCTCATCAATATGAAATTTTCTTATATTGGGACGTGCCTTGTGACAAGATTAAGTTACTGTTTATTGTTTAGCATTAATTAGCTCATCTGTATTTATAGAGTTTAAAATTTGATTTGGTTTAGAAAGTGGGAGACAATTGGATTAAACATTGTTTGACTTAGTAGCAATTGCTTAAAAGTTTTTTTTTTCCCCCTAATATAGGATGAAAACTATAAAAAGGAACTAAATCAATGCTTGTCTTTAGAGGAGATTAACTCAATCATGACTTTCACAAAGGAACTTGGAAGTTTGGGACAATTCCAACTGGTAAAAAAACAGTGATAATTGATTCCCCTTGGTTCCTGAGGCTCTAATAGATCAGCCATAATCTACTTGCTTTTGACTTCAAGCTCAATGAAGATATTTCTTTAAGAAATAGAAATCTTTGTAAACTTCTTTCCTCTTTTCAGAAATCTGAATATTAAGATGAGCAGGATCCCTGTGTTTTACTTCAACAGTTTGTAAATAATACTTGGCTTATTAAGGTAGAAGCATGGGATTAGTATAGCTGCCAGAGTTTGACAGTTCTCAAGGAGAAAATGTCAACGTTTTTCAAAAGATGTTTTTCTTTTATCTTTGGGACATTTACCATGTAACAAAAATTTATTTCTGCTTATACTCTTCTCATTTATGTAAGATCAAATCTAGCTGAACATATTTTAGAAAACTAAATTTTATGGAAAACTTCAAAGAAAGAGAATATAAGTAATTACAATAAATTTTAACGAGTTGATTTCAGTCTACAAAAAATAAATGGCACTTTTTTCTCCTTTATACATTTTCTTGAGTTTTGTTAGTTTTTTGGTCAATATCAAAGGACGACTGATTACAATATGAGACTGCATGCTCAGTACTTGCTTTGTTTCCAGTCCTGCAGCTTATGTAGATGAACTATAGTGGATTTGTATTTTCCCATCTAAACGTTGTTCATACAAAATATTTTTAAATAGCATTTTTTGTTGTTGTTACATATCCCCCCCTTTCTGCTTGCTCTTGCTGTGTGTTCATTTTTGTGTTCTTCTATGTCTGCTTTTTTGTCTCCCCCCATTGCGGTGATGCGCTGAGTTGGCCCACTGCATAGGCGGCTTGCCCCGCTCGTGGGCGGCTCTGTTCCGTTTTGCGGGCGGCTCAGCTCCATTTTTTGCAGGCGGCTCGGCTCCATTCACGGGCGACTTGCCCTGCCCGTGGCGGCTTTGCCCTGCCTGTGGTGGCTTTTTTGCCCTGCCCACGGCGGCTTTTTTTGCCCTGCCCATGGCGGCTTTGCCTCGCCCACGGCTGCTTTCCCCCTCAAGGCGGTCTGCCCGCTTGGAGAGGTCCCTGGGAACTGAACCTGGGGCCTCCCATGTGGTGTACCAGCGCCCTATCCACTGGGCTATAGCTGGCCCCTTAAATAGCATTTTAAAAAATCCATTAGTAATTCATTATTAAATATTTTGACTGAAACGTTTAAGTTTTTACTTTAATAAAATCTATGTATGCATATGCTACTTGTATAAGTTATGACCGATTTACTAAGTTAGTTAAGGAATATTTGACACCTGTTTTTATAATTTAACGCCATACTTTGGAGGGTCCAAAGTAACTTTATTGCCCCAAAGATAACTTAATTGGCATAGAATAATTTTAGCTCGTTCAAATATATTGGGTATTACATTCATGACAGTTTGGCTCAGTAATTTACAAAGATAATGAAAGAGTCCTGTCCTCACCCTTCAGGAGTTCCTAATTTAAGACATTGTAGAGAACATCTCTCAGCATACTCTGAGGAAGAATGGAGGAGTTATTTTATACAGGAAAGGCCAAACCCTAATTTCCTGACTCTCAGAGTAGAAAGAGGCTAACCATTGATTTGGGGGAAGAGTGAGATTTGTATTTCTTGTCCTGGCATAATTCACTTCTAACCCAAGAGGATTTTTCATCCTTCTCTTTGCTGCCTGACTCATACTCAGTTACTTAGCTGTTTCCAGGTATTTATAGCAGTAAGGAGAAATCCATTACTCTTAAATAGCAAGAGAAAGAAAACACTACATTTGAAAATATTATCACCTGTAAAATTAGTTCCTTATACAGAGTATACATTTACTTTGACAACTGCACAGAAAAGTAAATGATGGCACTAACCAGTGTTTATTTTTGCACTTAAATCTGGTTTGTAAAATGTCTGACTAGATATGAAGTCTTTCCTAGTAATACTGCATTTTAATATATTTGCCGTAACTTTTTCTGATATTTTGTCTTCGAATATTCTGTTGCAGCTCTTCCCATCTACTACTCTTGGGATTCAATCTTTGATGCATGAATTTTATGACATGGCAAATCCTATGGGAAAACCTGGCTCAGTCTTGACTCAATACTGGTCTCTTTTAAATGTATTTGAACAATTTCAGCTTATGAATAAAAAAGCACAGCTTCATCCAGTGGAATGGTAAGATAGCCACAAATTTGGGATACACAATCCAAAAAATCCTCTCATCTAAAGATTGATTTCAAAAGGCTACATTAAAGAAAGCAACAAAAAGAAGTGTGTCCAAAAATTCATGCTCTGGAAAATGAACTCCTTTAAAGCATTGAAACCATAATGATTCTAGTGGTCTTCAAACACTAACAAAAATATATCCAACAGTTGTTTAAACCAACAGGACCTGACTCCACCATAAAGTAATGCTTAAAATTAAAAGTTTCAATATAGTTTCATCCCATAATATATATCCTTGAATTGCTGGAACATCAGAGAGAAAATTAGGTGAGATTTGTTTTATAAACCATCAGTCAGTGTGGAGCCTGAGAGGGTAAAGTATTTATTTAGAGGGTTTGTAAGGCAAGACTTTATTCTGGGCAAAAGCTATCCAAAGCTTGTATATTTGTTCTGTCACTGGCACAACATTAGAACTTTTTTATTAGACGGTAGACTCTCAGAGGGAAACACTTGGTAGGGAGATAAGGTTCTTGGCCTTTTATCTCCACTTCCATTTTAATAAGAGGCGTGATCAAGGAATGAAAAGAAAGGTGGAAGAGGTAAGACATGTTACCATCTCCAGTAGTTGGTGAAGGAACAAGGTCTAAAGTTTTGTCTGCTTCTCTGTTACAGGGATGGAATTAAGGGAGTTTGACTTTTCCACTGCCAGCACAACATAAGTAAACTTTAAATCTCCTAGAGAGATGAAAGACCAAATGGAGATGCCAAAACCATTCATGTCTCTTGCAGTCACCCTCAGGAAGTGCTTCAATCTTAGCTAACCCTAACTTCCTGTTGGATTATACTTCATTTCCTACTGCCTCAGAAGATAGAACAATCCCATAATAAACTTTTTTTATAATTCAAAAGTATACATAATCATATATTTGTAGAATTCTTAGGACATCTCGCAGGATAAGAACTAGTTTTAATGACCACAACCTTATGACATTGGCTTTATTTCCTCAATACTTGGAAGTAGTAGGCCTGGTGGGTTTTGTGTTTGTATGTTTGAAAGTTAGGCTTTATCTAACATATCTTAAAGCCACTTTGTAATTAAAACACATTCAAATAATCCAAGACTTTCTCATTCATCATACAGAAAGGGGGAAGAGCAGATTTGATTTACTAAGAAGCCTGTTTCAGTATTGTTTCTAACTTTGAGTGTGTTCCCTTGAGAAATGTGAGCATTGGAAAGATTGCTCCCCAGCAAGTTTTTCTCAAGGTCTACATATGTTGTAAGTTTAAGCAATTGACTCATATTAAATTCAGAAGATTGGAGTCCCTTCCATTGAGGGAATTTAGGAATGATCAGTGTTGAGTGTAGTAGAAAGGGCCATACTTTAAAAAAATCAGATAGACTTGGATTCAAAAATCCAAACTTTAGAGTTCATTGATTATAGTGGGTAAGGTTTTGACACTTCAGAATCTCAATTTCCTCATCTGTAAATTATGGATTCTACCACCTACCAAATATTATCTCAGGAAGATTATGTAAAATAACTTCCTCATGCCTCATGGTAACTGAAATGTTGCAGTGGCGGCAGATGGTAAGTATCAGCATGCTTTCTTTTCATGTTTCTAAACCATCTGAGTGTCACTTTAGCATCTGCAGTGGGGATAATTCTAATTATCTCTGAGTTTACCAATTATTCTATGTATATTTAATTATGATAACCACGCCATATTGCAAAGAGGATGCATATTATACATATTTTCCAAATGAGGAGACAGGTTTGAGAAGATGGGTCCTTTGAAGTCCCAACAGGATTAGAATGAAAATCCTAAAATCAATGTTTGTGTACTATCTCCTTATTTTCACTTTCCTGGAAATAAAGCTGCACATGTACTTTGCTCTCCGAAAATGCTTTCCATGAGAATCTGCACTATTAAAGATATATTTGCACAAATACAAATGATTGTAGAATGCTTTCACATACATAGTGTCTCATTTCATCAAGAGAGTAGCTTTTCCAAAATTCAATTTATGTGCATTTCAGAGTTGTATATTTCTTGTGAACCTCACCTAGGGTCATTGCTTCATATGAATTTAGAGATTTTTAAAATTTAACCTGGCACAACATTGGACTTCAATTAAATGTATTTCACCCCACACTTACCTTAACTATTTCTTCATTCCTTAAGAGAAGGGGATTATTTTAAAGTAAGTCTTAGATATCATTATTTTTCTCTCCTAATTATTTCTTTGTGTAGCTCTAAGAAATTAAAGATTTTAAAAAATGAAACTAATACCATTTTCACCCCTTCCAACATTAGCAGTATTTTTAACTTCTTGATTCTTCTTAATCTCCTATCTGATGTTTATATTTTGAAGGAATTGAATATGTATTATTCATCTCCACTTCAGTGCCCAACATAATACCTGACACAATAAAAATGTATAAATTTTGTTTTAACACAACATTTTATTTGAATCTTATAGCATAACTGGGAAGTAAGGAAAATATTGTTATCTCTATTTTGTTGATGTGGAAATGGAGACACAACAGCACAAGAAAGTCATGTCAGTTGACCAGCAGCCCATCCTGCATGGAATATCATCTGGATCAGCAGATTTTTCTGTCTGCAATTTAGATGATTTTGGCTCCAAATTTGAGGACTTAAATGGCAATCTGGCCAAGCATTTAATTAGACACATCAGAGAAAACAAGGCAAACACACCAAGATATAACTCACCCTTATGATTCACTGCTGTTAATCAGAGCTTAAGGGCAGAAGCCTTAGCAAGCCGTAGGCCATTTCCTTCTAGGTATACTTATATTTGTTAGATTGTATACATGTTCTTCCCAGGCTGTGCCTCAGAGTTTCCAAAGCTTCTTGCTTCAAAATTGTATAACTTTAGCCAACCAGATTCCATTAAGAATGTGTGTTCCTGAATCAGTTCTATTGGATCCAGACTATCAGAGACTGTTCAATTTTAGACTGAAGGATGACTTTTGGCCCTGGTTTCCTTCAAATGTGCTTCTGTTCATTAGTGATGATGAGATTCCACTCACTTCATTTGAGGCTAGATTGCCAGTTTTGAGGGATGAAATCCATAAAGTGTTTCATTTGTGTTTACCAAAATAACTGTGCCCATACAGAACAAAAAAAAGGTACTGTGTTAGAAATAGTTTCCATGAAGTTTGTTCATTTCATTGATCCAGAGTTGTTTGGCATTGCATTTGCAGGAATTCTTTTGCAGAGGATGAGAACATTGAAAAATCACAAGTGCCATTTGATGCAATTGAAAGTAAAAAAGGTAAAAGATATTGTTCCATTTATTTCAACATGAAAATAAGTATCGACTGGCCAAAAAGCATATAAAAATGTTTAGCTTCATTAGCAATCAAAACTGAAAATTAAACAATGTTATCCTATTTTCTTTCAAATTTGAACATCTTTTTCTTCTTAAAAGTAATAAAATTGGGTAAAGTATAGGGAAATATATAATAGAATTACTTTTCTTAAAGGGTCATTTAACAACATACAAGAAGAGCATTAAAAGATTTTCTTATAATCATGAATATCACTAGATATTTATTTTAAGAAAATAATTAAGAATGTATACAAAGAATTAATTACATAAATGGTTAGTAAATGACAAGAATTAGAAACCACCACAATTGCAGTAATGGTAGATTATATAAATAAAATAAAGATATAGTCATTCAATGAAATACTGTGAAGCCACTTTAATATCATGAAAGAATATTTATGACATGAAAGATGTTTATGATATATTGTTAAATGAGAAAATTGGCCTAAAAGAATCATGAACCTATGGTAGTTAAGGGTATTTAATGGTGATTTTTATTTCTTCTTTTTGACTTCCTCTATTTTCTATTTTTTCCCTTTTAAAGAATATTTGAGATATTTCTAATAAGAAAAAAATTACAATTCTAAGGAGAAAAAACTGAAAATAAGTAACCACCCTTGTGTCTACAAGTTAGAAAAATCAAAGTTTTCCTACTACAAATCAGGGTTTGATCCAATACAGCAGTTCTCAAAGTATGGTCCCCAGACCCGCAGTATCAGCATTGCCCGAGAAATTGTTGGCAATTCAGAACTACCGTATCAGAATCTTTGGGGAGAGGCCTAGCAATCTGTATTTTACAAGGCTTTCAGATGATTTTGAGGCACACTGAAGTTTGAGAACCACTGATTCAAGAATGAATCAGAAGTTCCAGTGAAAAAGTGATAATAAACTGACATTCTGCCTTATATGCTCCCACTATTTTTTGTCTTTTATAGGAATTATTTAGCACTTGGAGTTTTTATTTATTCATTTGTTCCATAAATATTTATTAAGGAGTTTTTTAGATAGATATTTCGTTAATTTCAGAAGCTTAGAGTAAATATTCATGGAACCAACTGGATGGAACATCGGTAATTCCAATAATCTGGGAAATTTTAGTAACAGGATCATTAGCATTAGAAGGAAACTTGATAGATCATTGAATCCAGATCTCCACCTTTGAGTAATGGATGGCATTTAGACCATTCATTTTCTCCCTCAATATTTTCCCACTTGAAATAATCATTCTTCTGGGTTTTGAATCAAATAACTTCTTTTGTTTTATTTTAGCATACATTTTTACTTAGAAGTACTTAATGTATAATAAAAGCTAAATAATAAATTATGTGTTTTATTAAATTATCCTGTTTGTGATTACTAGGTATTCTTTTTTATATTTATTATTTTTATTAATGATCTTCATTTAAAATGTACTTTTTCAGCTGCAGTGCCACAAATTATGAATGAGACCAAAGAAATACATTGCATTAATGGTGAGTTGAGATTAAAGTGTTTCAGTAGCATCATCAACAATATGGAATAGCCCTGCTTTGAATAAAGCATGATTTTATCATATATGCGTATCTTTGGGCTGCTGACTTATTTTAGCTAAATTTTCAGAAGTTATAAGATTTCTGAATGAGTCTATATCTGGTCAACTTGCATAAGAAGAACATTTCTAATTTTCAACATTTTGAAGGTGAAATTTTAAGTTTCTATTTTAAGACCAGGAACTTCCAAGCTCATTTTGAGGGGCCTGATGGGTTCTAAGGTATTGACTTGGAGGCCCCTCAAGTAGAAGAAATTAGCTCATCTGCTTTATTTTTTTTAAAGATTTTATTTTTTATTTATTACATATCCCCTTCCTTTCTGCTTGTTCTTGCTGTGTTCATTCTTGCATTCTTCCGTGTCTGCTTATCCCCCTCCCTGTGCGTTGACCTGCCGAGTCAGCTTCACCGTGCAGTGGCCTGCCTGCTCGCGGGGGCCTGCCCTGCTCGCGGGGGCCTGCCCTGCCCGCAGCGGCTTTGCCCTGCCCGTGGTGGCTTGCCTTCTCAGGGTGGTCTGCCAGCTCGAGGAGGCCCCGGGAACCGAATCCGGGGCCTCCTATGTGGTAAACTGGCACCCCACCAACTGGGCTACAGCCGGCCCCTAGCTCATCTGCTTTATACATTGATGTTTAGGGGTCTCACCACCCTATGGTGATTCCTTTCCTGCTAGATTATATTATAATAAATAGTACTTGAGTATAATTTTCTTTATAATAGTTAAGATTTTCAATTCATTTTCTTTTATCATGGATTTTTATCAAGATATAATTGAGAAAAATATATATAACAATACATTTTATAGTATTTGATAAAGCTTAATATTTATAAATAATTTTCTTCACTGGTTGCATGATTATAGCGGTCTTGCAAGTAAAGCATTCTAGAGAGTCTAACTGACTTTACAAAGGTCACGGGGTTTTTAAGTGGTAGAGATGAATCATGAAGCTGAGTGTTCAGATTCTCTGTTCAGAGCTCTGAAATTTTCTTAGTAGCCTATAATATATGGTGCAAAATTTAGAGTTATATTTAACTGGTTTATTTTTGATAATGTGTACCTTTATATGTATATATAGTGTTAAATATGTGTAAAGAATGCACTGAGCAAATTTAGTCTTTAACAAATAAAATATCTATTCTGTTAAAACATTAAAGCTGAAAATAATAAAATTAGTAGACTTAGGTATAATTTACTATAAATAGAAGTCTTCTGATTTAGAATAATAAACTGATATTCTACCTTACACTCTCCCACTAAAAATACAATTTGTATCTTCTAAAATCTTATTTAATCCATTCATTATGTTTCAATATTATCATTAAAATCATGGTAGACTGAGGGGCTGTGTAATAATACATTTTAATAGAATTAACAAATATATCCAATTAAAGAAAAACAGTATTTTACATTGAGTGTTGCTAATAGGAAAAAGATAACAGATATTCCTTTTGCCCGTTCCTTCCCTGCACTTTCCCTCTCCCTAGTACCTTACCTCTAGAAAAATAGATGCTGCTCAATTCTTCTGAGAGACTGGTATATAGAGTGTAGTGGACTAGAGAAAACCAGGAGCAGGACTACCATGAACATTTGTTGAGAGTCTACTGTGTGGCTGGGATAGATGTAGCCTCATATAAGTCACTTTACATCATTAGGCTTCCATTTTCTCATTTATAAAATGAAAGGATAGTACTGGATGGTCTCATTTTTGTCAGGTCCCAGGTAACATGGAATAGAGAATATGAACATGTTTGATAAACTCTTCACCTTTGTTCATGTTTTTATGTTGATGAAAACTAGCCCTACCTGGATCTCTTCATAATTAATCTTTCTACTTTTATGGTATGATTTAAGATTTTAAAAATAACTTGGTGTGTGATTATACCTTAGAATAGGTAGGATTATCTTTAGGAGTCTAGGCTGTTCTTACATTTAATATGGGTTATGTTTATCCCTCAAGAGGGCAATAAAATTCCATGGTTAAAGAACTCTATTAAAAGCAGCCAAAACTTTAAACAGCTTTCTCATATACACTTGACAAATAGGGTGAAATGCCTGCCATCACCATACTTCTTGCTGGGTTCTCCATAGATCTAAGTAAGTTAAGCTGGCCTGAGACAAGTTGAGACTGGGTTGGGAAGGATGCTAAAGAGACGCCAGGTGTTTGTTGGCAGCATCACTGATGATTCAGTTGAATAGGATGTCAGGACTAAATTGGCTTTGGACCCAGCTCTTATGCCAGGGGTGGAGAGTTTGTGATGAAACTGAAAATAAGCACTTGCTAAAACCTTGCTTAGTAGAATTGTCGTCGGCGCTTTTCGGCGACGACACTACTCACAGGGACCGGGGACCGGCTGCCGGCATTGTTTGGCGGCGACCCTGCTTGCCATGGGGTTTCGGCTTGCCGCCCCCGAGGGGCCTCCCAGCCGTCTGGAGGCGAAGGGGTCTCCAAGTGGCCCTTCCGAACCAGATAGGAGACGAAGGGGAACAGTGGGAAAGGGAAGAAGGGGGAAAAGAGGGGGGTTGTCGGCTCGCTGGTTCAGCGCTCTAAGCTGGCCAGGCTCAGGCACCCCGAGCGCAGCAAGTCCACTGGCTCGCCAGGCACAGGCGTCCCAGTGCGCGGCGGCAGGCCAGGTACATGGGAGCCCTACGGACTCAGGCGTCCCTAAGAGCGATAGGCCAGGAATCCGGGATCTGCGCACGATGAGGGGGAGGCGGCAGGGCGACTGGTGAAGAGGCGAGCGATGGACGGAGCACACACACCCACTCCGGAGACAGGCTGGGCGACCATGTCTAAGTTTATTAGGGAAACACTGCTACTTATAACATGTGGGGGTAAGGGGAGGAGGGAGTGCAACAGAGCAACTCCCGATTGG
>PVKH010016463.1:0-15726 GCA_004027955.1 Chaetophractus vellerosus
GGGTACTTTAAAAAAGATTAACTTAGTTTATTCGCAAAAATCCACTTTAAAACCTGCAGCATTAAGGCTACAGGGTAATTGATTGATGAACACTGGCAGCCTGAGAAGCTCCAACAAGGGCTTAAGAGGGAAAGCTGTTCTTCCTTAGTTTTCATTTCACTGCTTGCTTGTGTGTGTGTGTGTGTGTGTGTGTGTGTGTGTGTGTTGTTTTCTTGTTTTTCTTTCCACTTTCTCCTGTCCCCTTTTTTTAAATTAGGTGCTGCTGGCTTTTTTTTTCTTGTTTGCTGTGTTTCCTTTTCCTTGATTTCCCATTTTCTGGGTATACCAATTTTGTCTACTAATGCTATCTCTTTTCCTTCCTTTATCTTTCTATCTTCCGTTTTCTGTTATTATTCTTACATTCCACCTCTCTTTGTTTAGTCCTCAATTTTTCCGGTTTTTTATTTCTATCTTATTTTTAATTTTATTTCTTATATTAACTTAATTTCTTTTTGTCTTTTCTTTTCTCTTTCCCTCTCTCCTCATCATTCTGACCTTTTAATTCATTCTATATATTTTCTCTATTTGGTTTCACATTTCATATTTTTACTCCATTTTTTTTACTGCCATTATTCTATACTACTTACTTGAGTTAATTATTTATTTTCCTAGGTCTTATACAGTTCCTCCTCTAACTGTTACTATTATTATTACTATTATCTTTTTCTTTTCTTCCCTCTTTCACTTTTTCTGGTTGTAATGTTTTTCCTTCAAAGGTACATAGAAAATAGCAAGGAAATAGAACAATAAGAACAAAGTGTCAAAGAGAAAAAAACTTAATACACACAAAAACAACAGCCAAATAAAGCCCTAGAGTAGAGAAGCTAATTAACTAAATAAACCCATCAAGTTAAAAAAATGAACACACAGCAACAAAAAATCACAAACCATACCAAGAAACAGGAAGACATAGCCCAGTCCAATGAACAAACTAAAAACCAGGAAGAGATGCAGAACATTGCACAACTAATCAAAGCTGTCCAATCAAATATCATGGACCAACTTAATGAAGGAAAGTGATTAAGGATATTAAGAACACACTGGGAGAACATACTGAAGAAATTGTAAACATACGTAAAAAGATAATGGATATGATCGTAATGAATGACCCAATCCAAGAAATCAAAAAGTCACTGGAAGCACATAACAGCATATTTGAACAGGCAGAGGAAAGAATTAGCGATGTGGAAGACAGCACATCTGAAATCAAACAGATAGTAGAACAGATAAATAAAAAGAAAAAATCCAGCAGGGACTTAGGGATTTGAATGACAACAAAAAATGCACAAAGATAGGCATTATAGGCATCTCAGTGGGAAAAGAGAGGGAAAAGGGACAGAAGGAGTGTTGGAGGAAATAATGGCTGAAAACTTCGCAACCCTATTGAGGGAGATGGATGTACATGTCCAGGAAGTGCAGCACACCCTAAACAGTATAAATCTGAACAGACCTACTCCAAAACATATACTTGTCAAACTGCCCAATGCTCAAGACAAAGAGAAAATACTGAAGTCATCAAGAGAAAATAGAACTATCACATAAAAGGGAACTCAATAAGATCAAGTGCTAATATCCCACCTGAAACCATGGGGGCAAGAAAGCAGTGGTAAGACATAGTTAAGGTACTAAAAGAAAAAAACTTCCAGCCAAGAATTCTCTATCCAGCAATGCTGGCACTCAAAAATGATGGAGAGTTCAAAATATTCACAGATAAACATAAATTAAGAGATTATGCAAATAAGAAACCTGCCCATCAAGAAACACTAAACGGAGTGCTACAAGTTGAAAGGAAAAAACAGGAGAGAGAGAGAGTTGGAGGAGAGTGTAGGAACAACTTAAAAGACAAAAAGAGAAATAAAAACAACATAGGACATACATAAACCCAAAGAAAATATGGTTAATGTAAATAATTCTTTGATAGTAATAACACTGAATGTTAATGGATTAAACTCACCAGTCAAGAGACACAGATTGGCAGAAAGGATAAGGAAATATGACCACCTATATGCTGTCTACAAGAAAGCCACCTTAGATCCATGGATTCAAAGAGGCTGGAAGTGAATGACTGGAAAACAATCTTACAAACAAACAATAACCAAAAAAAAAAGGCGGGTGTAGCTATATTAATATCGGACAAAATAGACTTTAAATGCAAATCTATTGTAATAGAGAAAGATAGATACTATATATTAGTAAAAGGGGTAATCTTTCAAGAAGAAAGAACAGTAATAAACATTTATGCAACTATCCAGGGTGCCTCAAATTACATGATGCAAACAGTGGAAAAACTAAGTGGAGAAATAAATGCCTCTACAATTATAGTGAGGGACTTTAATACACCATTATCACCATTAGACAGAACACCTCAACTGAGAAACAATAAAGAAACAAAGACTTTTAATAATACATTAGAAGGTCTGGACCTAATAGACATATACAGAACACTACACCTAAAACAGCGGGATGTACATTCTTCTCAAGTGCACATGGATCATTCTTCAAGATAGACCACAAATGCTAGGCCACCAAAAAATTCTCAATGAATTCAGAAAGATTGAATTTATACAAAGTAATTTCTCTGACAAAAATGGAATGAAGCTGGAAATCAATAAGGGCCAGAGAACCAGATTAGGCACAAAGATATGAAATTTAAACAATATATTCTTAGACAAACACTGGGTCAAGGAGGAAATTTCAAAAGAAATCACTAACTACCTTGAAACAAATGAAAATGACAACACAACAATCAAAACCTATGGGATGCAGCAAAAGCTGTACTGAGAGGGAAATCCATAGCCCTAAAACACATATATCAAAAAAGAAATGAGAATATTCTTGCTGTTCTGATTTTGTGATAATCAGGGTAGCCTAAACATTTGCTATATTAGAAACCATGCTGTGTCCCCAGACCTAGTTTTTCTCCCTAGCTCTGGTTTTTAGAATGCTGGTGATAAACTAGGCCTGATTTATTAAATGACCATCCTGTATGGGAAAAGATTGTACTTTGGGTATCTTTGGTTGACCATGAGAGATATAGCAGGGGGAAGGATGTGGCTCAGGTGGTTGGGTGGCCATTTCCCATATGAAGGGACCTGGGTTCGATACTTGGGACATCCCGGTAAAAATTTAAAAAAAGAAAAATATAGAAGGTACATGGGCCACCAGGCCCCATGAATGGGTGAATCGCCAGGCCTATGTGTGGGTGTGCTGCCAGGCTCTGCTAGCCATGCAGCAAGATGATGATATAACAGGAGAGTGACACAAGGGAGAGCCAAGACAGGCTACACCAAAAACCAGGAACTAAGGTGGCACAGATGGTAGGATGCCTCTCTTCCACATTGGAGATTCCAAGGATCGAATTCCAGCGAAGACAGGTGGAAAAGGATGAGAAGAGAGGGCAGGAAATGGACACAGAGAGTTGCTCAGCAAATGGACACTGAAACAGGGGATGGGTAAAAATGGATAAAAGTAAATAAATAAATAACTAAATCCTTAAAAAAATGTATAGGGGAGGAAGAAACAGACTAACCATAGTTAGTAGTAATACTTTGACAATGCTCTTTCATGATTTGTTAACAAATGTTTCACAACAATGTGGGGTGTTTGTGTGGAGGAGTGATGTGTGAGAGCCCTGTATGATGTTATACATGTTTGTTTTGTAATATTACTTATAGTTTATGTATGTTCATGTATGAATGATATACTTCAATAAATTGTTTTTTAAAAACCTGCCAGCTGACATAGTGGCTAAGAATACATCCTCTAACAAAAAAAAAAAGAAGATGAAGAGTTAAAATTGAAGACTTAACTGCACACCTGGAGAAATTAGAAAAAGAACAACAAACTATCCCCTAAGAAAGTAGAAAGAAGGAAATAACAAAGATTAGAGCAGAAATAAATGAAATAGAAAATAAGAAAGCACTAGAAAAAATAAAACAAAAAACTGGTTATTTGAGATGATCAATAAAATTGACAAATCCTTAGCTAGACTAACAAAGAAAGAAAGAGAGAAGAGGCAAATACAAAAAATAAGAAATGAGGAAGGGGATATCACCACTGACCCCAGAGAAATAAAGAGTATCATAAGAGGAAACTTTGAAAAAGTATATGCCAGCAAAAAGGATAATTTAGAGGAAATAGACAAATTCCTAGAAGCACACAATCAGCCTGCATTGACAAAAGAAGAAATTGATGAACTCAACAGACCAATTACAAGTAAAGAGATAGAATCAGTCATCAAAAACCTCCCAACTAAGAAAAACCCAGGACCAGACAGCTTCACAGGTGAATTCTACCAAACATTCTGCAAAGAATTAAAAGAAATCCTGCTTAAACTCTACCAAAAAATAGATGTAGAAGGAACATTAGAGGTGGAGTGGGCATCATCATCCCAGAATCCTCAGGACTGGGAAATAAAATATGGACTAGAGTGCACTTATTGTTATTCTACTATAGACTTATTGTGATTTTAGTAATGGAAAAATTTTTAGCATTGATACGGAGACTGTGGCCACTGGAGGTGCTGAAGTCAGGGAGAAGGAAAAAGCATGCAATATGGGGACATTTTCAGGGCTTAGAATTTACCTAAATGACATTGCAATGACAGATCCAGCATTATATATCCCGCCATAACCTACAGAATTGAGTGGGAGAGAGTGTAACCTACAATGTAAAGTATAATCCATGGTTAGTGGCAATGCTCCAAAATGTGTTCATCAATTCCAGTGAATATGCCTCACTCTTGAAAGAAGTTGTTAATGTGGAGAAAATTGGGAGGTCAGGGGAGTGGGGCATATGGGAAACCCTTTTTTTATGTAACTTTTTATGTAATCTAAGTATCTTTTTAAAATACATAAAAATATAATTTTTAAAATGTAGGGGATTCACATATGTCCCGCTCCCTAACCCTCCCACACTTTCCTGCATTAACAACATCCTTTTTTAGTGTGCTACATTTGTTACAATTGATGAACACATATTAGAGCATTGTCACTAAGAATGGATTATAGTTTACATTATAGCTTAAACTGTCTTCTGCACCATTTTGTAAGTTATAACAAGATATATAATGGCCTGTATCTGTCATTGCAACATCATTCAAGATAATTCCAATGTTGCGAAAATACCCCCATATTACACCTATTTTTCCCCTCTTCCTCCCCTCAGAACTGCCTGTGGTCACTGCCTCTCTATCAATGATAAATATTCTTCCATTACGTCTTGCAGGTGGTCAACCAGAAGTCTTCTTGTCTTCTTTGGGAGAGTTGTGTGTGTCTAGTTTTTCACCACTAAGTCTCTTGTAGTCTCCATGTTCTCTATAAAATTGAGGATATTTCTTTCTATTCCTACTTTGCTGAGTATAATGAATTGGTATAAGGCTTTTTCAAATAGTCTTTCTGCATCTAATGATATTATTTGATATGATTGATATTGATATGTTCTGATATGATATGGATTTTTTATCTATTAATGTGATCAATTAAACTAATTGATTTTTGTATGTTGGACCCAGCCTTGCATGCCAGGAATAAATCCCATTTAGTCATGGTATATAATTATTTTACATGATTGGGTTAAATTTGCTAATATTTTCTTGAGGAATTTTGCATATATGTTCATGAGAACTGTAGTTTTCCTTTCTTGTCTTTCTTGTAATATCATTATTGGGTTTTGATCTTAGGGAAATCCTTGCTTCATTGAATGAGTAAGTAAATTCTCTGATTTTATGGAAGAGATTGTAGAGAATTTGTATCATTTATTCCTTAAGTGTTTGGAGAATTCACCAGTGAAACTATCTATGCCTGGTACTTTCTTTTGTGGAAGACTAATTATTGATTCATTTTGTTTAATAGATATAGCTCTGTTCAGTTTATCTATTTCTTTTTTTGTGAATTTCGATACTTTGTGTCTTTCAAGGAATTGGCTTAATTCATTTAAATAATCAAATTTTGGGACATAGAGTTCTTCATAATATTCCTTTGGCATCCTTTCAGTATCTATGGGATTTGTTGTGATGACCCTATTTTGGGTCTTTATTTGGTGTAAATATATAGTAGTGAAACATTGTTCACATTGAAAAGTCTAATATCTGTGTTTTGTAAGCAAAAATAATATCTTTAATATCCAAACATATTCTTAATTTTCAAATATTTCCTTTTTGTTTTAATATAAATAACAAACCAAAGCACTAATAAATATTGCTTATAATAACATAAATATGAATTTGGCTATTTTTCCTATCCCAAGTAATATCTTCTTCTGTTACTGAACAGGCTGATTAAGGACAGTACCAACCCATTAGCAAGGTCACCAGTGGGTGGTACAATGTTTGCCTCTTTCCTGTTCTCTGAAAGAAATTATAAAAAAGGGAAAAGTTATTGTGCTCCCTATGTTGTACTCTCTCTTCTCTCTAACTCTTCATTTGGAATGTATTATTGCCAGTGGGATAATCTCTAAAAGTTGCTCTATGGTGCACAAAATTTGATTGTGAGCATCGAAAAGTCATTGCTGTAAAAAGAACACAGCATCTTCTTTTCAAACTGGAAATAAGTAATAATGAAGTATTTTACATTATTTTGTTTTCTAAAAATCAGGGTGATGATTAGATGAATTTCATGGTGTCTAAATTTCACAGGTAAATACCCTAAAAGACCACCAGAAAACTTAACCTATCCAGTCAAACAAAGTTTACTAGTCTTAATGCAGTAGGACAAATGCCAACTTGACAATCCTGTAGAGTTTTTAAAAAAAGGAAATTAGGAAAAGGTATTTATCTAATTTCATGGCCTGGGCTGGATGATTTGAAAGTGGGTCTTACAATTCAAAGAACTGGTTAAAATTGCACAGAGTTTCTGACACTATAGATTTAGATTTATGTGTACTCTGTGGTGAGGGCCTTGAATAGAATCTTTATGATTTAGATGCTTCAGAGTCTTATCTTCCAGGAACAAATATTTTATACCAGGAAAGGAAATTATCTTGTTAAGTTCTCATAAAATACTCATAATATTCTTAATCTTTGATAATTGGAAATGTCTCAAAGTGTTTGGACTCTACCAAAATGTTTGAAATAATCACAAATTTTCCCAGGCTAAAATATTTTCCTGTGGATCATTTATTTAAAATGATAAGGAATGATGAATTTACTAAGATACACACAGAAAGAAAGAATGGAAGAAAAAAAGAAAAATAGAAAAGAGGTAAGTCTTTGAAAACTAGAAAGTTGGGGAAGAGAGAGAAGTGTCACAAAATGGTAATATTTCAGTAATTTATGGGATGTTTTTTCTGGCATCCCTCATCCTCTCTTTGTTTCCTTATCATCTAAAATGATACAGCAATATATATGCACACAGTTCAAAGGAGAAAGTACATGAAATAAGAGCCAGGATCACAAATTAAAACATTATGCTTTTCTTAAATGAACAATAGCTTCAGGGAGCTATGCACATAAAATTTTACTGACCCAGCCTCAGGTCAGCAAGCCAGTGAATTTTTCCTTCACCACAATTCTATTTTCATGCCCTAGAGTACTCCTATCTTTAGAATATAGTTGTCTCAATTTTCACAAACTGTCAAGAAATGAGATATGCCTTTTTCTTTTCATATTTATGGGTAGCTAAAATTCCTGAGGGGATGAATTACTCAAGATAGTTAAAGATGGTAAGACAAGAAGTAATGGCCTGAAACATGAAGAGGGAATGCTTAAGCTAGATAATATGAAGAAATTCTTAGTCATGGGGTCAATGAGGCAATCTAATAGGGTACTCGGGGAGATAGTCAAGATACCATCACTAAACACCATTCCAACTCAAGGGAAAATTAAAGAGACAAGTTGTGAATGGTAATATATAAGAAAGCATATATTTTTAGGCATGGAAGAGATAATCTATTATAGGTAACCCAAGATGCAGCTTTTAAATAGTTAGACTATACAAAAATATTCATTCTAGTTGGGATTAAAATATCACATTAGGAATTAATTATATGCTTCAAAGTGATTTTTAAAGACTTCAATATATACCTATTCAACATATATTTACTGATGGAATACCACATGCCACACTGTCTTCTAGGGTTATTTAATATATACTCAGAATATCACATGGATATATGGAATATCATTTTCTAATACAGTATATTCACGACCTTAGTTTATTAATGTAGCAGCACACAGTAATATATACATATATATTTCAATATTCCACTAATAAATATTAGTACTTTATCTACATGTTTTTCAAAACAGTATCAAAACAGCATGCTGTTTCTCAATTGCTTTAATTTCTGCCAATCAAAATTGCTTAATTTTTTCCAACTGTTTCATTATGCTATGCAATAGAGATAATTAATGGTTCACACTTTATTTATACAGATTACTTTCTTTGCCATATAACATTAAATATAGAATTTATATTTTAAAAAACTCTTCTATGTAAATATGGTAAGCAATATTTAATTCATAGATTACATTATTGTATTATGTAAATTTAAAATAAAATTCAAAATATATTTGATGTATAATATATCTTATATATTTAGTCATAAAATTTGATAGGTTTTGGTATGTGTGTAGTGCTTAAAACCATCACATTTAAGGTAATGACCATATCCATTACATCCTATCTCTCCCTCCATCCTTCACACAACCCACACCATTGCCAGACAATCACTGACCTGTTTTCTGTCACTACAGATTGTTTGCATATTATAAAATTTTATGCAAATGCAATTGTTTTACTTTTCCTAGGCTACTTATAGCAGATACAATGAAATGGTTTGGCTTTTAACAATGGGAATTTATTAGCTAAGAAGCTTACAGTTTTGAGTCAGTAAAAATGTCCAAATCAAGGCATAATCAGGATGATACTTTTTTCTTGAAGCCCAGTTGCCAGTGATCCTTGGCTCCACTGTCCCAGGGCAAGGCACATGGTGGTATCTGCTGATCTCTCCCTTCTCTTCCCAGTTCCGTTGATTTCAGGTTCTTGCTTCCATGGGGAGTGCTCTCTCTCTCTCTCTCTTACATTCTCTTACAAAGGACTTCAGTAAGAGGATTCATATCCACCCTGGGCCATGTGTTAATTAAAGTAACCTCATCAAAAGATCCTACATACAATAGGTTTACACCCACAAGAATGGATTAGCTTTAAGAACATGATTTTCCAGGACACATACCGTTCCAACCCACCACAAGGATCATGAAGTATCTATTTCTTTTTGTCTGGCTCCTTTCACCAAACATAATTATTTTGGGGCCCGGCTAGATAGCTCAGTGGACAAACATAATTATTTTGAGATACCAACTCCTTTGTTTTTATTGCTTAGTGGTATTCTATTTTATGAATATATGATCATTGGCTTGTCCATTGATAGATATTTGTGTTGTTAGTAGTTTGGACAATTAAAAATAAAATTAATATGAATATTCATATCTTTGTAAGGACATATGCTTTAATTTTTTTTTTAGGAGATACCATGGATTGACCCCAGGACCTTATACAAGGAAAGCAGGTGCTCAACCACTGAATTACAGTGTATACCCACTTTGTCATTTATTTTGGACAAATTGTTTGGAGTAGTTTAACTGTGATCTAAACTTAAAAATTTTAGGAAACTGCTCAACTGTTTGCAAAATTGACTGTAACATTTTACATTCCAACAGAAGTGAGACAGTCTAGCCATCATCATTCTTTACATTTTAGCCATTCTAATAAGAATGTAATGGTATTAAATTGTGGTTTTAAGTGACATTTTCTTAAAGACTAATGATGTTGAACAATTTGTATGTGCTTGTTTGCAATCCATGTATCTCCTTTCTTGAAGTGTATTTCCATGTTTTGTCCATTTTTAGTGCGTTGGCCAGTGTGTGGCTTTCTTCTTTCTCCTAACAGTGTCTTTCCAGGAGGAGAAAGTCTTAATTTCATAAAGTTCAATTTATATATTTTTTATTTCATGGAGCATACTTTTGGTGGTTAAAAATTACATTTATGTAATTTATGGTCCCAAAAGTTTCTCCTATTTTTTCTAGAAATTTTATGATTTAATTTTGACACATACACCCATGATCCATTTTGAGTTAATTTTAAAAATAGAAACAGATGTTTATTTTTCCACCCACCTTATTTTTGTTTTCTGTTTAAAAGCCTGTGGAATAACAGCTTAACACCACTTAGTGGCCTGGGCAATGGGAGCTGTAACCAATTTTCAGTTGCAGACTAAGCACTCCAGCTCTACTTAGGGAACTGCTGCATAGGCACAGAGGGCACCTGATGCCTTCAGACCAGTCTTCAACTTTGGGTTGAGTAGCAGCAAATTCAGGATCTATAGAAGTCCATTTATCCTGAAATTGCCTCCTTGGTCACAGGCTTTTCAGCAGTGGTCTGTTCTTCCTTTTAAATCTCTTTAGGATCAGGCATAGCATCTTTTGGGTGTTCACAGGAGATGGTCCATGCATGTGCTGAACTTCCTAGGCCAGCATCCACCACATCAGGCCCACTGAGTCAGCTCCTTTATTGTTGCATGGGATGGCAATATACACATGGCACAGAGGAGAATCTTTGTTACAGAGAGCAGTGATTGACAAGTTAACATATGATGCCTCAGTGAGGGAGAGTTTGGTGGTAAGTCCTGGGATCCATAACTACTAGAAGACCTAGCTTCTGGAAGCCTGCCTGAATCTGGTTAGTGAAGGTTCATGGAGTGAAGTGCTAGGCAATAGAGAGCTCCATTGGCAGCTGCAAATCTCAGCACAGCCCACTGGCCAGTATTCCTGAAGGCTACTACAGTGACATCAGCTGGGTTTTCATGGAAACAATGTTATGACCTTCCAACAGATACTTCTCATAGGTCCTGTTCAGATTTATGATATAGATGTTAGCAATTTTCCTTTTGTAGTTATACTGTTCTATTTGAAAGTCGAGGTTAGTGCTGTCCAAGTGGGTTTCTGCTGCAAGAAATTTGAAAACATATTTTTTCTTCATCTGCAGATCATCAAAAACTCCAGATATTGTGAAAGTTTCCCTTTAAGTTATGATGGAAACCCAGACCCTGACACTGGGTAGCATGGAAAGGTAAGTTAATTTTTGTATATGGTGAGGAGTATGGATCAAAGATTATTTATTTTTGTATCTATTTATTTATTTTTGCATATAGATATTCAGCTGCTCAAGAAACATTTGCAGGAAAGGCTAATTTTTGTCAATGAATTACTTTTCCACTTATTCAAAAATCATTTGACCATCTATGCATAGGTCATTTTATTAATACACTGTTGTGTTCCATTTATCTCTTTATCTACCTTTACCACAGTACCCACTATACTGAATACTATATCGTTGTAATAAGTCAGCTTGTCTATATCTGCACAAAGCCTACTGGAATATTAATTCTGATTATGCTGAATCCATAGATCAATTTTGGGATGATTGACCTTTTAACTATATTGAATCTTATGAATGCTGCCTTATATCTTAGGTGTTTCAGTCTTCCTTCTTTAATTTCTCTCACAATGATTTACAGATTTCAGGGTATAGGTCTTTCACAACATTTGTCAGAGTTATCCCTAATTATTTCATATTGTTTCAAGTTGTTTTAAATAATATAGTTTTTCATTTTATTTTTTATTTTATATTGCTAGTATATAGAAACACTTTTGCTTTTTGTATGTTGACAGTGTGTCCTGCAGTTTTGCTAAAACAACTAGTATTTCTAATAGCTTTTTGGTAGATTCCATAGAATTTTCTCATTGATGATCATGTTATCTGCAAACAGAGTTAATTTTTCTTTTTCAGGATTGACGTTTTTAATTTATTTTTCTTGCTCTTTGCACTTCTTAGAAATACAAATAGAATGCTGAATGGAAATATTGAGAGCAGTTATCCTTTCCTTGTTCTTGAACTAAGGGAAAACCATTCCCTTCTTCACAATTAAGAGTGATATTAGCTATAAAAGGTTTTCCTTTTATCAGTTGAGGCAGGTCAGAATGGATGTTGTGTTTTGTCAAATGCATAGTCAATCAATATTGCTATAAGCTATTTTTTGCAAATAGCTAATATGACTTTTAATTATGCAAATCATGTTTTCAACATAAACAGGCTATCATATGTATTGAATCAAATGGATAATATTTATAGGAATTCTAACTGAAGTAATTACTTGAACATAACCATTAACATTCCTCACCAAAGACAAAGTAGGCAGTAATAACGAAGAAAACATTGAAAATAAGATGTGGTCATTTTTAAGTAAGCCTATTAAAATATTATAAAGATAATAAATACTATTATTGCTTTATAAATTGAGAAATAGTTTTACTTATAATGCAGTGTTGGTGCTGTTACAGGAAATGAAGCACTTTCAGAATCAGCTGGTAGGAGTGCAAATTTGTTGAAGTTTGGGAAGACACTCATAACATATTTTATCACATAGGTAACTATAAAAATATCTCAGAAAAATTATTAAGTATGTATGTAATGCCTGCCTATTGATTATATGAATGATGAATAATTTATTAATTTTATATTCTTCTCTACAACTTTATGTTTTGCAAAATTTTATGTAACAGCCATATTGCAGGAGGAGTTTTTCAGGAAGTAGACTGAGCAGAGACTAGTGAAGGAGGTTTATTAGGGTGTGCTCTGGGGATTAACACCTGTAGAAAAGAAGGGAAGGATGTTGGATTGGGCAGAGGAAGAAAACAAATTGTGATATCATCTCAAAGGAAGGCTCAATCATTGTGCAAATGTTCTGAAAATGGATGACCACAGGCCCCCAAAATTACAGTTTTGGTGAATGACTAAACATTTCCATTGCAGTGCTATCATGGAAAGAACAAAAGTACCTAAAAATCTGGGGTGTCGGGAAAACCACAAAAATAAATACCTGATTACCTATTTTTAATTTAGACAGTCAGTTTGAGAAATTATAACACCTGTACCTGTATACATAAAGGGGAATATGTTGGTGAAAAAAGTAAACTAAGGAGATTTTTTAATTGTTGTGATAAGATTCATAGAAAATACTGAGGAAAGGCACAGGTAGAGAAAAGATATGGAAGTTGAGAAGAAAAGATGCTATGTAGACATATTTCAAAAATTTATAGACTAGTCAATTGTTTTCAACTAGAATATTATCCCTGTACACCCATGCTGGATCTTTGAAATTCAGAGAGGTTCTGTGTCATCACAAAGATTGGTGATAAGAGGATGCTGAATGCCCTGAAATGAATAGCAAACTTTTATGGAATAAAAGTGCTCTCATTTAAAATGCCAACAGAACCACTGTTGAAATAACATTAGAATAAATTAATCAGAGAAATATGCTTATAACATTTTAAAAATGATGCAGTAATTTACTTCTGCTCTACCTGAAATGGAGTAATAAGAGGATTTACTCTCCTACCTATACCAATGAAAAAACTGAACAAAATATATGAAGCAATAGTTTTCAGATATTAGACATCAGGCATCACAAGACAGTGATCCCTGAGGGAGAGTGGATTAGATTTCTGTTGCTGCTGTAATAAATTACAACAAATACAGTGCTTTAAAACAACACAAATTTATTATTGTACAATTCTGGAGGTCAGAAGTCTTCAATCAGTTTCACTGGGCTAAAATCAAGGTTTCAGCAGGACTGATTCCTTCTGGAGTCTCTAGGGGAGAAAGTAAAATGTAAAAAGGCATTACTGGTCCCAAGCAATTTCAAAATCCAATTGTGCAAGCTCCATTAGGTTTTGAGGACTGGGAATAATATTCTGTGGCTCAGGGCTCCATCCTTTGACCTTTTATCCCTCTGCTTCTGTCATCACATTGACTTCTTTCTCTGAAACTGATCCTTATGCCGCCCTCTTACAAGGACTATTGTAAGATTACAATGGACAGAACCAGGTAATCCATCCTGATTTCCCCAACTCAAGATCCCTAACTTAATCACATCTGCATGGTCCCTTTTACCATGTGAGGTAACATACCGACAGCTTCCAGGGATTAGGATGTGGACATCTTTGGGAGGAAATTATTCAGCCTACCACGAGAGGAAACAAAGAGAATCCTATTATTTCCCTTTCTTATGGATGGTTAGTATTTTCGAAGGAAAATCACAGGGTGGGAAAACTTGGAAGTATACTGTTGTTTCTGTGAATAGATGAGATGGAAAAGGAGTTTGGGAAAGAAAGGGGGCTATAGTTTTTAGGGACAAACTGGAGAAAAGCGCATGATAAAGAATTCTGGAGATCTTTATAAAGTCCTTGTGAAATCCTGCTCTGAGCATTATAAGCACCTTCATGAGAGAAAACTTCCCAAAAACGGGGGTGAGATGACCCAAATTAACAGAGGCAAAATCCCATGAGCTAACAGAGGGAATGGAATAGTTTATGTTCCCACCTGTCAAAGAAGAAATGCACAGAGTATTAAGTAGATTTCTCACAAGGTTATTCCACTGCTGGTAGGGAAAATTAGCCCTAGAGTAAAGGCTGATTTAATTCTTTCTAGTGAAACTTAAAAGCAAAGCTTAAGGGATCAAATCATTTCCAAGAAACTTAACTGCCTTCCAAAATCCAGGTCAAGAGTATTTTGGGAAAGGCAAATATATCTACCACCATAAGGGTAAAATTTACAATAGCTGGAATCCAGGAAAAAATTACCTGTCATGCAAAGAAGCATGGAAATGAGGGGGAGAATATCAATTAATAGAGAAAGGTACAAATGACACAGCTAAGATGTTATTAAGACAGCAGTTGTAACTTTATTCCATATGTTCAAGAATGTAAAGGAAGATGCAAATTTATAATGGCAATATGAAGAGCTTTGTGGAAACACACCCCAGCAAAACAACATAATTGTGAAAAAATATTTTCTTTTTATCTTTATTTTTAAAGAATCTTTAGGTTACATAACTGTTGCATAAAAAATATAGGGAATTCCCAAATACCCCCACACACACTTTCCCCCATTAAAAAACATCTTTAATTAGTGTGGTACATTTGTTATATTTGATGAACACATATTGAAGCATTGCTACTAAGCATGGTCTATAGTTTACATTATGGTTTACACTTTGCACTGCACAGCTTTATAGATTTTGACAAATTATATAATGGCTTGTATCTGTCCTTGCAATATCATGCAGAACAATTTCAATGTCCCCAAAATGCCCCATGTTACACCTATTTTTCCCTCCCCCTTCCCTCAGAACCTCTAATGACCACTGTCTTTATATCAATGTTAAAAGTTCTTCCATTACTAGAATAATGACTACTTTAGTCTATGCTTGCATTCCGACCTTATGTTTGTTTGTTTTTCAAACTTAAGGATTTGGGGATGGTGGTGCCCACTCTATTTCTGATAGAGAAGGGACTTAGGTCCCATGGGTCAGATGGATGGAACTATCTACTTGCAGTTGTAGATATTGTCTGTTTTTTTGGAATGGGAATTGTGGCAGTTTGGCATTGTTCATGAATTCTAAAAAGATAGTGGGTTATGTTTTTAAACTGTTCTGTACATGGGCATTATTAAATTATGATTATGGCTTTGATTGGGCCACGTCAGTAGGTCACTGAGTCCCCGCCCCCAGTGGGCAGGGACTCACAGAGAAAACCACATGGCAGAGAACAGAGTTTGGAATTTTAATGCTGGAGCCCCAGGAAATAAACACAAGGAGGAGCAGAGCAGCTGAGCCCAGAAAGAATCAAGC
>PVKH010016465.1:0-15734 GCA_004027955.1 Chaetophractus vellerosus
CAGATTATAAAAGGGTGTGCCCTCTGGGAAGGAACTAGTAGAATGGCCAGGATACATGTAGTTCACTGGGAAGAAGCCTCTTAGAAGGTTCTGGAACCTGCTGATAGCATGTGAGGACAAGCCCTTCATTCCTCTAGATCCATCCCTCAATACCCATGAATACTTTCCTTAAGTCTTTTTGAGACGTCACACGCTTGTGTTCTACCCTCTCTCACATTATCACCCAGAGTGAGTGATGGCCAAGGGAACAAGCAGCCCAAGAGGCTCCTAGGGAGAAGCTAAATCAGTGAGCCCCAGAGAGAAGCTGTACTAGGATGTAAAGGGACCCTATAGGACACAAAATATCATGTCGATCAAATGTCAGACCAGCAGTACAATGCAGGAATAAATGTGGTCAAAACAAGGGCCTTGGCAATTCTGCCTTTTGGTGTCTGAGTTAAAATTTTAATCTGAATTTTTCTCCTAGGATGGGAATATACCACTGCTTCTTGCAGTTCAAAATGGCCACAGCGAGGCCTGCCGCTTTCTGCTGGATCATGGGGCAGATGTCAATTCCAGGGACAAAAATGGAAGGTACCACAGAAATAGACAGAAATCATGTGTTTCAGTGATATCCATATTCCGAGAAGTTTTTTTTTGTTGTTGTTCTTTCAAAATATCACATTATAAAGTGTTTTTATTTTTTGCCTTGTTGATAATCAAGAATGTGTTTTGACTTAAAAATATTTCCCAGACTTTTGTGGGCATCATAGCTGACAGAGTCTGATATGACCATTAAATACTAAAGTGAATAAGTCATTTCCTGTGATTTATCATTCAAAGTAAATAAAATTAAAGTAAACATATTGATTGCTTTTTAAAAAGAGTCTTGAAGCAGATGGGGCTCAAGCAGTTGAGCACCTACCTCCAACATGGGAGGTCCTGGGTTCAGTTCTGGCTGCCTCCTAAAGAAGACAAACAAGAAAAAAGCCATCTGGGGGGCGGGGGACAGTCTTAGCAATGTATAGGCACTTTCACTTGAGGTAAAATAAGGACTAGATTTTTACCACTCATATTGAATTCTATCATATTACATCAAATAGTATAGAAGATTGTGTTTATGGTTTTGATTTAATATGGTTCAATGTTTTGATTTGATCTGAAGTTTAAAAAAAAGAAAAGCGACCTAACTCTATCTTGACACCATTCTATTTTGGAGTCCATAGAAGATTTAATATAGTAAAGGTTTAACTGCACTTAATCTTTTTTCTGTTTTCAAGACAAATGAAATGATTTTCCAGGAATGCGTTTTCATATTTTGTTACTAATTTTGTATCTCCTTTTTTCTTTAGAACCGTTCTCATGCTGGCTTGTGAGATCGGCAGCTCTAACATTGTGGAAGCCTTAATTAGAAAGAGTGCAGACTTAAACCTTGTAGATTCTCTTGGACACAATGCCTTACATTATTCCAAACTCTCAGAAAATGCAGGAATTCAAAGCCTTCTATTATCAAAAATCTCTCAGGATGCTGGTATGTGAAAGAAAATAGCCGGTGTTGTTTTAAATTTATCCACTCAATTTTCCCAAAAGGATAAAGGAATTTGTGCAATACGATATATTTTATTATTCTTTTAAGAGAGCTTGAAGAAAAATGAAGTGTTAAATATTATGTTTGTCTCTCCCCAGCCAAAGTGGATATGAGTCTCATTACAGTTCTTATAGTTCTTTTTTTTCACCCCTTTCTCGACAGATTTAAAGACGCCAACAAAACCAAAGCAGGTATTTATCTTTGGGGTAGGAGTGTTTATTTTCCCCCTTCTTCTTTGGTTGGGGGAATTTGAAAGTGTTCAAATTAAACTACTCTGTGGTCCACTGGAAAAGTGACACATACTATATTGAAAAAAAGGAATGAAATATCTTTGGAAGAAATAGTTCATTCTTATAAGGTGGTAAATGTTTTTTTGATGACTTACCCTATTTTAAAAGCATTTAACTTTAAATGTGGACTTATATATTATTCTTTTTTCCAAAATGTACTAATACTTCCTATTGGTGTGTAACATGTAATACTTGTATTATCATGTGGTCTGCAGACCTACAGCCATGGAAATATTAAAGAAAATAAGAGATTTAGCTTTTCCTATTATTTTCAGTGTGGCTTTTCTACAATATCATCTAGTGTTACACAGAGTTGAAATTGTTGGAGAAATTTACCTGTTATTTTGGAGTTTTTTCTAAAAACATTTTGTCACTATCTGTTTACTTCGTTAATGAGGAACCATATATTTGGTTGCTATGTTTATTTATATATCAAGTACTTGAAGAAATAATAAACAGCATCTACTCCATACTGAATTTATTAAATGCTAACAGCATTACTTATTTATCCATAACCTTCAGAGATCATGATCCCTCGCTCCCCACCCCCCACCCCTACCACCCATATTTACATTCTTTAAGAAAAGGAAGCAATGCAGAGGTGAGGGATATACCGCTGCTTTGCATTAAGCTTGACTGTGAATGTATTCTAGGTTCTAAATTGTGGCAGATGACTCCCTATCCTCTACTTTCCCAGTTCTCCATCACCACCTTAATCTGGTTTTGTCTTGTGGTTTCATTTTCCTGCTATTAAAGCATGAGCTGCTGGAAGAAAACTCGGAGCATGCATATTACTTATTTTTTTATGTTGGTAGAAATTTCATGTCTTGATAAAATAAGAAATGCATGAACTGTTAAGGTTTTTCTCATTTGTTTGATGAAACTACTTGCTTAGACTTTACTAACCTGACTAACCCACCTTCATTCTTTGGACTGTGATAACTTTCAGCATGATCAAGTCTCTAAAATAAGCTCAGAAAGAAGTGGAACTCCAAAAAAACGCAAAGCTCCACCACCTCCTATCAGTCCTACCCAGGTAAAAACAAAATCAAATCAACAATCAACAAATACACAACAACAAAGCCATAATTTTATCATTTTGTGTTTAGGCAAAAAAGGAATGTTTTAAAACTTACTCTTAAATGCACATATAAAAATTTTCTTTGGTGGTTTTCAATCACAAATTGTGGCATGAAGGATTTTGGCTATTAGTATGAAAATTATGTATTCTTATTTATTTCGAAGCTAAAGAATGAACAGTATCTTAAAAAATAAGCCTCAAGGAAATTTTCTCCAGAACTCGATAAAAACATTTTCCTTTAGATAATAAGCTCATTCTAATTTTAGTGCCTCACATTAACAGTTCTAGTGAGTGACAGAGGGATGGGTAACTAGTAAGGCAGTTAAAAATGATTTTATTTAGTTTCTGAAAACATTTCTAAAATATAATTGCCTTTCTAATTACAGTTAAGGTTGACTAATGGTAAAATTCATTTTCATATCTGAGATCACAGTGGCTACTGCATGGAAAAGGAAGCTTAGAAATCTACAACATGACAAATAAAAACAGGCTGGGGTTTGTTAATTTAAAAGACAGGCTATAAAGAGAATAATCTATACTCAAATAATAGAGGAATATCTCATCTAATAAGTAATTTTAAATACTTTTAGTGTATCTATTAGTAATATGCTTAAACTGCAATAGAAGTTTCATAGATTTTAAAAGGTTATTTTACTTAATACTGAAGCAAAGTTACTTAGTTATACTCTACCAAATGGGTTTGAAGTAGCTGGATTACATTGGAAAAAAGAAAAGATACACCTGAATTAATTGAAGCTAAAGATAATTACTGTTGGATCTATTTACATTGGTTAAATAGTTTGATTCGTTGGTACTGGAGAACAGAAGACTTTGAAGAAGCATTCTTTATTGGTGATTTCATTTTGTTTTTTAGTTGAGTGATGTGTCTTCCCCAAGATCAATAACTTCAACACCACTTTCGGGAAAGGAGTCGGTATTTTTTACTGAACATCCCTTCAAGGTATTTCATTTCTTTGTTCAATTTTGTTACTGAATTTTAACATATGCGATAGACTTGAGTTTTTAAGTTATACAACACTGGACAAAACAGAATATATTCCTGGGTCATTGGTTTACCACTTTTTCACCATGACAGACTCTGTGATTCTTTTTTTTCTGGAATAGTTCCCAGAAGAAAAGCGTAGAGTGAACAAATTACATTTACTAACTAAAAATTTTTTTCACTTTTTAAAAAAAAGAGACAAAGATAAGAACTTACCTGATAACCAGTGTTACCATATTGAATTGTTGTAATACCAAGCAAAAGGAAAGAAACTTTTTACTGTTCTCCGATATCTTACTGAGATGGATGTATTATTTATTTTTTTCCAGTTTGAGCAGTGTATATTATTTTTTTGTTTTGTTTTTTTTATTAGAGAAGTTGTGACCTTACAAAATAATCATGCATAATGTGCAGAATACCCATACATCACCCCTCTACCAACACCTTACATTGTTGTGGAATATTTTACAGATTATGAAAAAACTTGATTAGACTATTACTACTAACTATGGTCCATAGTATATATTAGTTATTAAAGTTTTTCCTGACTATACAAGTGATTTTATTTATTGTAGAAATTTTAGAAAATCCGTTAGTTCTTTATTCCATCTTTGAGGATTCATTAGGATTCTTCAGATTTGTGGTTGGAAGACATTTTGAAGAGGTGTGGGGGCGTATTTCAATTTAATACCTTTTTACCTAACAATCACTAGGAAATTGTACTTAGAAGGAAAGTAAAATTTATAATTGTTAAAATGAAATGTTCCAAATGTTTAATAACATTTCCCCATCGAAGAATTTCTAAAGCTATCTAACTTCTAATCTTGATACCCACAGATCTGAAAAAGAATCTATCAACCTATCATTTCCCTCAGTTCAACTAGACTTTATTAATATACTCTTTAAGATGGATACACACGAAAAGGCAAGAGAGTTATGCTGTTACAATTAATATCTCAATATCTTCTAATATGGCTATGGTCAAAGGAATAATGCATTCCAAAGAATAGTATCACATTTTAAAATTTTGAGTATAAAAGAATTTCATTTCTAAAACAAAATAAGATAAAAAGTGAAACCCATTTAGAATAGCTAAACCTAAAAAGTATTGTTGAAAACATAGAGGAACTAGAACTCTCATACCCTGCTGGTGGAAATGTAAAATGGTACAACTCTGGAAGAATATTTGGCAGTTTATCTGAAAGTTAAACATATACCTACCATTACGATCCAGCCATTCCACTCATAGGTGTTAACCCAAGAGGAATGAAAGTTTATGACCTCACAAAGTCTTGTACACAAATGTCTACAGCAGCTTTATTTTCAATACCGCAAAACTGGAAATAGCCCATATGTCCATTAACAAGCAAATGGATAAACAAAGTGAGATGCATCCATATAATGGTCTCCTCCTCAGCAATTGAAAGGAAAAACTGCTGTATAAGCAGCATCATAGATGAAATTGAAAATCATCACACTGAGTGAAAGAAGCCAGGCACAAAAGAATTCATATCACATGCTATTCCATTTATAGGAATTCTAGAAAATGCAAAAAGGAGAGCAGTGGTTGCCTGGGCATGGGGAGAGTAGGACTGGCTGTGATGAGGAAGGAGGAAACTTTTAGGGGTGAAGGAAATATTCTGTATCTTGAATGTGGTGGTGTTTTCACGAATGTACACATCTCTCAGTCCTCCTGGAAGTGTAAACTTTAAATGAATGCAGTTTATTGTATCTCAATGTTGTTGAAAAAAGAAAAATAAATGTATTTTTTTAAAGTGAAAGGGCAGTTTTTTGTAAAGATAAGCACTTTATTACCAGTACTTGAGCCTTTATAAAAAGTTCTTTTACTGAAAAATTATACCTCTTATCATTGTCTGTAGCTTATCTAGATGAAACATACTCATTTCTGGCAAGTCACTGTATTTCATTTTGAAATGAGAGCCTTGCTTTGAGGTTACAAGAACTTTTGTAATATATGAGACAGATATTCAGGAACAAAGGATTAGAGGAAATCTTTAGGGCATCAGTTGTCAATCCAGGACCATAAGAATTTTTACTCCCTTATAAAATTACCTTTATTTTCATTGATAGATCTTTGCTACCTTTTCTTTTAAAAAGATTAATATGTTAATAGATAATTTATAAAAGGATGAAGCTTAAAAAGTCCACTTTTAACATGTTTTAACAAATATGTAAAGCAGATCAATGCTACTCCTATTGACTTCATTATGGAAGGACTATTTGCCTTCTGAGTTTTGGGACATACACCAATAAATTAGCTATTAGATGTCATTATTGTCATTGTAAAAGGTATTTGCTTAGCACTCACTAAATGAAATTTCTGAGACATATTTTGAGAATATACTCTCTAGAACCCCTTGTTTCAAAAATTATACCTTAGTAGATAATTATCGCTTTTATTCACTTATATTTGAAAATATCATATTCTTTCCTTAAGATTGTTTAGCCATTTTTCTGAGGATATCCCCAGCTGTTTGGTGTAAGCCCAAGGAGGAAGCTCTGCTGGATCCTTTTGTGCAGTCATGTTACGTATAATACAGGAATATTCTTTTAAGTCATATTTGTGTTTCAGCAGGCTGAGATCAGTTCCATACGGGAAAACAAAGACAGGCTAAGTGACAGTACTACAGGTAAGATGAGGCAGCAACTGTTTTTTTCTTTCGGCCAGACTTCATTCCACATTCATTTAAAGAGAGCCAGGGCTGATCAGGGGCACTATGCAGGGAGGCCAGGGGAACCAGCTTATCATCACAGAGCTGCTAATACCACACGGGGGGTCATTCTATGCTTCACCGGTCCTTGCTGGGAATTTAAGGAGTCTCTGAGCTTGGCTGTAAAAAAATACATCACTCTTTTCATTTAGCCGTGACCTAAATTTTAGCATTTCCTTCAATTATTATTATAAACAACAGATCCCAGTAGCGGTAGATCAGTGACATTGTCACCAAGGTAGTTCACAGATAATTTGATATCACCCTACTCTTATTTTGCAGATATCTTGAAATATCATTCACAGTATCACTATGAAAAATCACAGTAATTTGTATACCTGCTGCTAGATTTTGTTTGGTGTGTTACAAAATAAGCTCTTAAATAACTATGTTCTGTATAGTTTACTTTATGCATTTAAAACATTATTTTGAAATGAGATCGAAGGGCTTCAACAGATGCCAAGAGTTAAGAACCCCTGCTTGTATGTTAATACCTTCATTTTACCTGTGGAATGAGAGGTTTGGACAAGATCAGTGTTTTCCCAATACAAACTACACATCATATCCATGAAAATAATCTATGTGTCATGCGGAAGCACCGTCAACCTGTCATTTCATTCGCTTCAACTAGACTTTATTAATAAACTTTTTAAGATGGATACTTACATGAGGCAAGGCAAGGATGTTAAACTGTTACAGTTAATATCTAATATCTTCTAATATGACTGTGGTACGTTCCAAAGAACAACATCACAAATTATTATTTTCAAAAGTACAGTATAAAAGACTTTGATTTCTAAAACAAAATGGGATTAAAAGTGACATCCATTTAGAAGGGCTAAAAAACAGGTGCTTTTTAAAAATACCAACTGTGGAGAAGAATGTGGAGCAACTAGAACTCCCAGACCCTGCTGGCGGGAATGTAAAATGGTACAACTACTTTGGAAAACAGTTTGGCAGTTTGTAGATGTTTTACATATACCTACCATGGGAAACAGCAGTTGCACTCCTAGGTGTTTACCCAAGAGAAATGAAAACACATGTCCAAACAAAATCTTATGCATCAACATCCATCAAGTGAATAGATAAACAAGATGAGATAAGACCATATAATAGAATACTACTCAGCAATGAACAGGAATAGACAACTGTACATACAACAACAGGGATAATTCTCAAAATCCTGCTGAGTGAATGAAGCCAGATAAAAAAAGAGTTCATCCTGTATGAACAGGAATTTTAGAAAAATGCAAAAGGGAGAGTAGTTGTTGCTTGGGAATGGGGTGAATGAGGATTGGCTGTGGTGAGGGAAAAGGAAACATTTAGGAGTGAAGGAAATATTCTGTGTCTTAATTTTAATGGTTGTTTCATGGGTGTCAAACCTGTCACACCTACTCAATGATAAACTTAGTGGCTGTAGTTTATTGTACATACATATATTCACTCCAGCATCCCAATTCCCAGAGACTTTTTAATCCCTTCCTCTACTGCCTGCCATGGCAATCTGAGAATTTCAGTTGTTGCTCAGTGTATTAGTCAGACAGAGTACTAATGAAATCATACACCATCATATTGGCTTCACCAAGACAGAGTTTAATGCTTGTATCCTTTCAGTGTCATCCTAAGAGTAACTGCTTAAGAATATCATACAGTACCTTCAGAATTAAGTTAAGATGAACATCAGTGTTTGTCTTTGGGCCAGCACTTGGAAAATCCAAGACTAGATAATATCTAAGTCCTTCTTTTCCTCCAGTATCTCTGTCCTTAGTCTCTTAGCATTTCATATGTGTCTGGAGCCTTTCATTTGCAGGATTTAGAAAATTAGACTTTCTAATTCCTGGCAGTGATCAATGTTAATATAACTTCACAAGTGTTACACTGGATACATTTTAAGCAGACCATTGTATTGTAGAAGTACTTTCTGTTTAGAATTGCAGTCACCCTCCCAATACCCTGGTTTCTTCAAAGCTCACCAAACTCTGTGTCACAGGGACTCATAATACTGTGCCTTAGGTATCAGCCATCAGAGGAGTACCTGATCAGAAGCGAGATTTTATATGAAGAAATGTCATTTTGCATCCTTCCAAATTAAAGTTAAAATTTTCATCTTTGCATTAAATGGCTGTGAGAAAACAAAAAACATACCAGTAAAACATTTAGATCAATGCTATTCAGAGTGTGGTCTGTAAAACTATATAACCATTCTGTAATAAATAGAAGAATTTGTACCACAAAGTCATCCAACTATGTCACTAAACACATGGTTTTGTTCAGCTGACATTTTTTTTTCATGGGAGGGCATTCAGGATGAAGAAAGCAATACACTGAACTACCTTCAGGAATAAGTTCCTTATCTCATTACAGTGAGCACTTTGAGTAGCACTGCTCTAGATGCTGTTTCAGCTTGATAATCAGTTGTATGTCAAAAGGTTGTAGTTTATCCAACTAATTACTGTGATTCAGAGAAGAGAAGACCATTTCAAGTTGAAGTGGGAAGCAAATGCCTTGAGGAGGAGGCAAAGTTTGACATGTGTCTTGAAGGATGCAAATGAGTTATCTAAGCAGAGAGATGCTAGAATGCTAATCCTGTGAATAAAGAGTATACGATTCAGTGTTGCTTTGGGCATATAGAGGGTATGATGGAAACCATGAATTTGAGGAAAATGGACATCTATAGATGAGGCAATAAGTTATAAAGCTTTCCAAAAGGTAGACTGCGGTCAGAGATCCTAGAGGCCTTCAGCCTGATAAAGGAGTTTGGAGGTGATTTTTGGAGTGAGAACAATTCAAACACTTGAACCAATGGAGAAACCCAATCAAAGTGTGTTTTAGGATCATTAGTCTGACAGTGTTGTGCAGGCTACATTTTACTGGGGAAAGGAAGAGGGGTAAGATTTGTCAGGAATCCATTTGCATAAAGTCTGACCTAGAGTGATGGTGGTAGGGAGAAGAAATGACCCAGATGCCAGAGATGTTTCAAAAAAGAATCAACATAATGGGACTTATTAGAACATGGGGAGGAACCAAAATCAACCAACACTTAATCAGTTGAATGGAAAATACCTGACCAAATCCACCAGTTTTCCAAATCAACTAATATGTATCCATATATCTAGTCTTACCCAGTAAGGAAACCCCAGTCTCTGAAATTTGCTGTTCATTGATCCCACTTACAAGGGGGTAGCATTGTCAAGACTAGGAATAACTGGATCAGGGTAGTTGAGCTTATTAGATGTTAGAGAAATAACAGTTTAATTTTTTTATATTGTTTTAAATTGCCTTTCTCTATTCCCAGGTGCTGATAGCTTATTGGATGTAAGTTCTGAAGCTGACCAACAAGATCTTCTTGTCCTGTTGCAAGCAAAAGTTGCTACTCTTACCTTACACAATAAGGAGTTACAAGATAAATTACAGGTAGGTACATAGATTGCTACCACAGACGATTCTGTAGGATCAAGCTATTGGGGTTTTCACCCTTCATCACATATATTTTATTTTAACATCGGCAGTAGTTTCTGCTGCTTTTCATGTAGTTAGCCTTAAGCATCTGATAATTTCAAATCACCTGTTTCTTGATAGTCTTATTCATTAACTCTATTTCTGCAAATTGTCAAATTGGGAGACTATGTATAAGTTTATATATGTAAAATATTAACCATTCATTTAGTACATTGATCATTTAGCAGATTTAAGAACTTGATGGGAAATAACTACTAAGCCCATTGCCCAGCTTAGAAACTAGAATGATCTGAGAAACAAAGGAAAAAATACTTTGAAGATTTCCCCTGAGTCACAGGTTTTACAACCAAAAATAATTTCAGTGTTTTTAAAGTGGCATAAATAATCTATTCTAATAGAAGTACAGAACCTGCTTCATGTCATTAATCTGACTTTCTTATCCCAGACCATATGATTTTCATGGGACAAGAAGTACACCTACAAAATGCTTCTGTGCTCTCCCATACCTAAGTTTCCGATTTGTTCCTCCCATCCCAGTTGCTTGCTTACCTAACCACACCCTGGGAACCATTTAATTCTCGTTTTGTTTTTACTTCCAGGCTAAAGCTCCCAAGGAGGCAGAAGCGGACCTAAGCTTTGACTCTTACCATTCCACCCAAACTGACCTGACCCCATCCCTGGACAAACTCAGCGAAATCTCTCCCCCAGATGTCAAACCACCTCCATCTTTGTTAACACATTCCTTGGGTAAATCCACTGTTGACAGCGATGTCAGAATTCAGCAACTACAGGAGATTCTGCACGACCTGCAGAAGAGACTGGAGAGCTCTGAAGCAGAAAGGAAACAGCTACAGGCCGAACTCCAGTCCAGAGGGACAGAACTCGTGTGCTTAAACAATGCAGAGATCTCAGAGAACGGCTCCGACCTCAGCCAGAAACTTAAAGAAACACAGAGCAAGTACGAGGAGGCCATGAAAGAGGTCCTGAGTGTGCAGAAGCAGATGAAACTGGGCCTCGTCTCGCCCGAGACCATGGGTAATGATTCCCATCTCCATGAGTTGAGGATCACTGAAGAGGAAATAGAGGTGCTAAAGCAGGATCTCCAGAACGCCTTAGAGGAAAGTGAAAGAAATAAAGAGAAAGTGAGGGAGTTAGAGGAAAAACTTGAAGAGAGGGAGAAGGGTGTGGTGATTAATCCACCTGTGGAAGAGTACGAGGAAATGAAAAGTTCATATTGCTCAGTGATTGAGAACATGAATAAGGAGAAAGCATTTTTGTTTGAGAAATACCAGGAGGCCCAAGAAGAAATCATGAAATTAAAAGACACCTTAAAAAGTCAGGTGACACAAGAAGCCAGTGATGAAACCGGGGACATGAAAGAAGCCATGAACAGGATGATAGATGAACTCAACAAACAGGTGAGCGAGCTGTCTCAGCTGTACAAAGAAGCCCAGGCCGAGCTGGAGGACTACAGGAAGAGGAAATCTCTAGAGGACGTAACGGCCGAATATATCCATAGAGTGGAGCATGAGAAACTGATGCAAGTGACAAACGTATCCAGGGCCAAAGCAGAAGAGGCACTGTCTGATATGAAGTCTCAGTATTCGAAAGTGTTAAATGAGTTGACCCAACTCAAGCAGCTGGTAGATGCTCAGAAAGAGAACTCTGTCTCCATTGCAGAACATTTGCAAGTCGTAACCAAACTGCGGACTACTGCAAAAGAAATGGAGGAAAAAATAAGCAATCTTAAAGAGCACCTGGCAAGCAAGGAAGGGGAAGTGGCCAAGCTGGAGAAACAGCTCTTAGAAGAGAAAGCTGCAGTGACTGATGCTATGGTACCCAAGTCTTCCTATGAAAAGCTCCAGTCTTCTCTAGAGAGCGAAGTGAGTGTGTTGGCATCGAAATTAAAGGATGCAGTAAAAGAGAAAGAGAAGGCCCATTCAGAGGTTGCCCAGATCAGAAGTGAGGTCTCACAAATAAAAAGGGAAAAAGAAAATATTCAGACGGTCTTGAAATCCAAAGAACAAGAAGTAAATGCCCTTCTGCAAAAATTCCAGCAAGCTCAGGAAGAACTTGCAGAAATGAAGAGATACTCTGAGAGCTCTTCCAAACTGGAGGAGGATAAAGATAAGAAGGTTGGTGAAATTCTATTTCTGTTGGGTTTCTAGCTGGTAAGCCTTAGCAAGGCCTTTCAACCTGCACTATATTTAGCATTTGTAGCATTTCTTCGCATTTCTTCAGATTTGTTCCTGAGCATCAGGGATGCTCAGATGCTCAGCACATGTCTCTCTGTGCTCATGTCCCTCATGCTATATTAATAAAAGTATGTTGGATAGTGGTTAAAAACAAAACAAAACACTGAGCTCCTACAACTTCCCTTTATACTCAAACATTTTCACATATATCACATTATGTACATATAACACATATATATATTTAGAAAATCATTTCTCTGCCAATGTCAGGGATCGGACATGAACCCACAAACTGAAAAGCACGTTTGGCCCATCTACAACTTTAATCCTTTTTTTCAATCCAGAAGAGGTTCTTCCATCAAATGGAAACCCAAATACTCTTAGACTTAATCCTGCTTCCCTAAGCTCCATGAGCTTTCCCCCCAAGTCACTGCTCTCCATGGCCCTCATTCTCAAAGGCATATGGGAAGTGCCAGGAGGATGTGGGTAGTGGGCAGTTAGAGATGGTGCTGGATGTGGCATAGAGAGAGGAGAGTGAAGGGGGGGAGGGAGTTCAGGGTGGTTCTGCACCTGAATGTGCTGTGCACATTTCTAGTCCGCTGTGTTAGATGTTCCGAATGGCATTCATCTGAGGCCTGGGTATCTTTTATCCTTTGTAATGTTAATTTCAGAAGAGCATCAAACCTGTGGGGGGTGGAGAGATGTTGACTTCAAAGTAAGATGTCTATAGAGATGCTAATGTTTCTAGATCATCTGTGTCAGCAATATTGGGCAAGACATAGCTGTCTCCAATCAAATACAGAATGCCTTTTTCCAATAGATTTGCTTCCTCAACAGCACTGCTTTTAAAGGAGGAAAGAAGGAAGTCGGTGCCACAGCTTTTGTTACCCTCACGTACCAGAACAAAATTTGTCGTTGAGGGCCTTTCTCTGTACATAATGGACGTAGAGGGCTTTATTGGTTTGCTGGATTCTATTATGTTTCATGTTATGGGTTTTTGTTTAAAATTTAAAAATCATTCCTAGAGCCCCAGAGGCCATTAGAGATGACTCTGTTTGACATTTGGAAACAGCTGGAACTTTACTTCTGCAGATATGCTCTTGCGTATTGATCTTGTTTTCCTTTCTCACTAGATAAATGAGATGTCAAAGGAAGTCACCAAATTGAAGGAAGCCCTGAACAGCCTCTCACAGCTCTCCTACTCAGCGAGCTCGTCCAAGAGACAGAGTCAGCAGCTGGAAGCACTGCAGCAGCAGATCAAACAGCTACAGAGCCAGCTGGCTGTGAGTGAGCCTGGCTTCTGCTGTCTCCTGTGGGGAGGGGGTTCGATATTACATACCAACTCAGCTGATAGGGCAGGTTAGAATGAACAGGCACGTCCCCAGCCCAGAGGACTTTTGAACTTCCGTGGGCAATCGACTGAAGACGTGGTAAGGACAAAAGAGGGAACCAGTGGTGGAATTCCCTGTTATTTTCTGCAGTGAGATGGGTAGAGATATGTAGCTGGGAAGACAGGAATTGGCAGGATGGGGGAGAAGGCTCCTTATTCACCCATCCACTTACTTTACACCTATTCTCCATTTTTCTGGGTCAGTGGTCCTATTTCTGCAGGTGGCAAGAGCTTTTCCTTATGAGGGCCCAGGATCTCTGGTAGTTGCATTCTCTATCTGAAGCTGCATCTTGGCCTCTCAATTATTTAACTCAAGAAAGCCCTTTCATATCTGTATTATTTCCTATGGCTGTTGTGACGAATCCCCACAAACTTGGTGACTTTAAAACAACATGAATTTATTTTCTTACAGTTCTGGAGGTCAGAAGACCAAAAGCATTCTCAAAATCAATCTCAGAGTCAAAATGTTGACTGCCTGGAGTCCCTTCTGGAGGGCCTTTTTCAGTTTCTAAAGGCCGTCCACGTTCCTTGGCTCGTGGCCTCATACACCTATCTTCAGAGCACATCACTTCAACCTCTGCTTCTGTCTTCCATGTCCTTCCTGCTCTGACCTTCGCCCTCCTTCTTATCAGGACCCTTGTGATTACATTGAGGACCCTGGGATAATCCAGGATAAGATCTCTCCCTGTCTCAAGACCCTTAACTTACATCTGCAAGTCCCTTTTGCCATATAAGGTTAACAGTCACATATTCCAGGAATTAAGACATGGACATCTTTGTGGGAAGCCTTGGCCTACTACAATATCTCTAAAAGGTTTGAGTTGATTTTCTACATGAAGTCAAGGGTTAATTTATCCTGGACTGTCTCTAGCTTCCATCTACAAACAGGACCTGAATTTGATGATTTCTTCAATACAGACTTGGCAGTGGAGAATTCAGGTTTCTCCAGTCCTTGTTCTGGCTGGTCACAAAGTACAATACTAGTTCCTTGGTCGTAACAGTTCTAACAGTGAAGGAGTAATAAAGGGAGGGAAAAGTGCTCCTTATTGTGTTCCTCACATCGTTCTTCTAATAAAATGGTTATTACAGACTTGTAGATAAACTGCTAATGGTTTATACAATAATTCTTAAAATCATCCTACTTGCATTTCTTGAGCTATTACACAGCCATATTGTAAAGATGCTGGTGATGTAAAAATGAATAAGACACAGTCCTTGCTCTCACAGAATGTAGAGTCTATTATGGTATAAGTGTCCACTGATGAACAGTTGGAGCATATGCCATCACTTAGCCTGAACAAATATAGCATGCCGTAGACAGACAGATACCTAGCATACTGTGGACAGACAGAGGAAACGTGCCTGCCCAATCTGGGTAAGTTGGGAAAGTCTTCCTGTAGGAGGTGATACTTGTGCTGAGTCTTGAAGGGATGAGTAGGAGGTAGCAAGGGTTGCCATGTGGCCCTTAGATGGTCCTTGGTAGCATTGGTAGGACATTCTCGGTGGAGTGGTGGAGAATCTGGACTGCTGTCAGCTGTCTGTTAGAGAGGGTCATACATAGATGGACATCTGATGGGACTGAAGAATCGTGAGTGGGGTAGGGAAGCGGCAGCTAGAGTAGATGATCTGGAAAGAGGAGATGGTGGTTGGAGGGTAGGATGTTTTCCGTTGAGACTTCAGAGGTGGGGATAGCAGAGACTTCAGAGGTGGGGATAGCAGAGTCAAGGCCACAACCATGAGAATGAATGGCTGAAATGAAGAGGAACAGCAGGTTGAGGAGGCTGAGAAACCGAGAGGCCAAGGTGTCAGGTGGGTCCTCCACATAGATACTGAAGTCGCCCAAATGATGGAAAGGAAGACAGTGAGCTGGGAAATCAAGTTATAAATAACCAAGCGAGGATAACTGAAGGGCAGGAAGGAAATAACACAGAGAGGTACCCAGTGTGTGAGCGTCAGAGGACTGAGATTCCGAGTAGGAAGAAGGACAACTGAACTCTGAAACTAATGGGAAGGAGGA
>PVKH010016466.1:0-15724 GCA_004027955.1 Chaetophractus vellerosus
CAATATCTTAAATATATCATACCACAGTCTTCTTGCCTCCATGGTTTCTGCTGAGAAATCAGCACTTAATCTTATTGGGTATCCCTTATATATTGAGCATTGCTTTTCTATTGCTGTCTCAGAATTCTCTCTTTGTCTTTGGCATCTGACATTCTGATTAGTATGTGTCTTGGAGATGGTCTAGTAGGATTTTTTCGGATGGGAGTACAGCATGCTTCTTGGACATGGATATCTATGTCCTTCAATAGGGTTGGGAAATCTTCTACCATTATTTCTTCAAATATTTCTTCTGCCCCTTTTCCCTTCTCTTCTCCTTCAGGGACACCCATGACACTTATGTTTTCACATCTCTTGCTGACCTTTTATTTCCCCGAGGCCTTGTTCAAGTTTTTCCAATCTTATTTTCATCTGTTCTTTTCTATGTTCAATTTCAGAGGCTATTTCTTCAAGCTCACCAATCCTTTCTTCTGCCTCCTCAAATCTGCTATTATATGATTCCAGTGTATTTTTAATTTCATTTTTTTGCACCATTCATTCCTATAGGAGCTGCTATTTTTCTATGTATGCTTTCAAACTCTTCTTTGTGTTCATCCAATGTATTCTTAATATCCTTAATTTCTTTAGCCATCTCATTGAATTTATTAAGGAGATTTGTTTGGCCATCTATGTTTAGATGTCTCAACTCCTTTATGTCATCTAGAGGCTTATCTTGTTCCTTTAATTGGGACATATTGTCCTGTTTTTTGGTGTGGATTGTAATTTTTGGTTGGTGTCTCAGCATCTGGCTTACTAGAGTATTTATTCTGGGTGGAGATTTTCTCTTTAGTTTAGGGCTTCCTGGCCTTTCTCTCTTGCTGGTTGTGTAGTAGGAGCCAAGGATGTAGTTGGTGCTATAAGCTATGGAGGCTCAAGTTGCCCTCAGTGCCCCAAAGACCAATGAATCTTCTCCCAACTTTCTCCTTTGCCAGGGGTAGGGACAGAGTCACAGCCGTGTGGAATAATCCAAGTCGTGCAGGCCTAGACTGTAGTTGCCCAGAGAGACTGATGGAGCTACATGCCCCTTTCTCCCCTGCCTGGGGCAGGGATGGAGCTGCAGATGTGGGCAGCAATCTATGTATTGCAGGTCCAAGGTGACTGCAGTTGCCCTGGTAGACTTCCGATTATTCAGTCTGTGCCAGCCAAATGTACCTGAAGTTACCTGAATAGGCTGTTGCAGGGCCTGCCAGCTTCCTCCCTGCTAGAGGTGGAGCTGAAGCCTAGGCTAGGGCTGTAGGCCAATCTGGGTGAAAGAAATCGGTCTCTACCCTCACCATGATTTTCAGTCAGCCTGGTTTCCCCTCATGCTGGGAGTGAAATCAAAATGGCAGCTACCAGACTCCTTCTGACTTGGACAAGTTCAAAGTTCTGCTGTTCTTAGGGTTATATTTTAGCCAGCCAAACTGACTAATCAGTAGCTGACGTTGGTGGCCAACCGTCTCTTCCTCCCCTGTTTTTGGGAAATGGAGCTTCCAATTTCTGTCACAGAATAGCTCCTGGGGTGGCTTGTGCCACTGTAGTAGAATGATCACTGGCCTCCAAGGTGTGGCCTGTAATTTCCTGGAGAGGCTGGCACTGCCCCCACTAGCTTCCTCCCTGCCTGAGGTGGGCCTGGGGCTTAGGCTAGAGCTGCAATCTGATCTGGATGGAAAGAAGCCGGTCCCTACCAGCACTATGATTTTCAGTCAGCCCCGTTTCCCCTCATGTCAGGTGTGGAGTTAAGATGGCGGCCACTGGCCTCTTTGTGACGTGGACAGGTTCAAAGTTTTGCTGTTCTTAGGATTATACTTTAGCCCACCAAATTTACTAATCAGTGGCTGAAGTTCGTGCCCAACCCTCTCTTCCTCCCCCGTTTTTGGGAAGTGGAGCTTCCAATTCCAGCCATGGAACAGCTCTGGAGGCAGCTTGTGCCTCCAGTGGAGCATGGACACAGGCCTCCATGGCGAGGAGTGCTCTACTTATGAATCTTCTCTGCAGATGGGCAGTTTCCTCCTTCCACTCTTTCAAGGATGCTGCAGGATGCACTTCTGGTCTCCTGGAGCCCCCAGACAAGTGCTTTAGATAGCTGTGGGGGATTATTAACTGCCCTGGGTCAGGAGCTGATTCTAGGAGCACCTTACTCTGCCACCATCTTGCTGGTTGTCTTTTTTCATTTTTTTAAAAACTGTGTTTTTTTTTTTTAATTTAGTCTATAACTATTTGACTACACATCTACTCTTTTCTAGAACTGTGCCAGTGTACTGAGACTACAATGATAAACAAAATAGACATGGTTATGATAAAGGTTGGGAAGGAAAAAGTAGAGAGATGTAGGGAAATATTTAACAGGAGGACTTAAATTCAGGGTCAGGGAACTCCTTTTTGAGGAAATGACATTTAAATTCTTTGAAGGAAGAGTAGGAATTGTCCAGGTGGAGACAGGGAAGAAGTCCCTCGCAGAAGGGATGCATGTGTGAAAGCCCTGCAGGAGAAAGGGTTTTGTCTGTCTTTCTAGCTAGAATGTGAGCATTACATATTTTGTATCCAGCAGAGTACCTGGGGTGTTCAGTAAATGTTAGTTTAATGAATGAATAAAGGCATGAGCCAAGTGGAAATGTGATTGGCTATTTAATGGTCACCCAAGAATCTGTTTGTCTAACTCAAGTATGGTTTCCTAGTAATTACTTCACCAGTGGAATGACCCCTACAGTCAGCAGTCTACTCTGTTCTTTTTGCTTCTATGTTGGATTTAAGAAGTGGTTCCCTAACTTAAAGTAACAAAAGTTTTCTCCTATGTTTCCTTCTAGACAACTTATAGTTTTAAGTTTTACATTTAAGTCAACGGTTCAGTTTGAGTTAATTCTTCTTTATGTACAAAATATGGATTGAAGTTTATTTATTTTGCATATGGATATCCAATTGTTACAGTGCCATTTGTTGAAAAGACTAGTCTTCTTGAATGAATAGCCTTTGCACCTTTGTTGCAAATCAGTTGTTTATATCTCTATATCTGTCTGTCTGTCTGTCTATCCATCTATCATCTATCTATGTCTATGTCCACATATCTCTGGACTCTATTCTGTTACTTTGATCTACTTGTCTATCTAATATGTCTTATGTTACTTATAAATTTATTGTTGAAGACTTATCTATTAAGTCTTGAAATCAGGTAGTATAAATCCTACAGCTTTGTTCTATTTTAAAGTTTTCTTGACTAATTTGGGTCCTTTGCATTCCCATATGAATTTTCAAATCAGTTTGTAAATTTCTCTAAACAAGGTTGCTGGGATTTTGATTGCAATTGTATTGAAATTATAGATCAATTTGGGAAGAGTTGACATCTTAACAATATTGAGTCTTCCAATATAAGCACAGCATATGATTCCATTTATTTAGGTTTTCTTTAACTTCTCTCAGCAATGTTTTCTAGTTTTCAGAATATAGGTATTTCACAACTTCTGTCAGACTTTTCTCCAAATATTTCATATTTTTGATGCTACTTTAAATGATATTTAAAATTTTAAATTTCTGATTTTTCATTGCTAGTATATAAAAATTCAATTGGTCTTTGTTAAACTCAGTTCTTGGAGCTTTTTTGTAGATTCCATCAGATTTTTTACATATCATCTGTGAATGAAGTCAGTTTCATTTCCTACTTTCCAATCTATATGCCTTTTATTTCTTTTTCATGTCTGGAAAATCTCAAGGAGGTAAAATCTCAAGGGGGCAATTTTGGACTGAACTGCTTTGTTTCCCATATCTCAATAACCTTCGTCCTTTGTTGCCTGTTGCTCAGGGCCTTGAAAACTACTGCTTCACATAGATTGTTATTTCGTTTTTTTTGTTTGTTTGTTCGTTTTTTTCTTTTGGTTGTATCAAGCAGAAAGGTAAAGGCAGTCATAAGTATTCCATCTTGACTGGAAGTAGAAATTATTCCCACTTGGATTTAAGGTAAGGTCAAGAGATGAGACTTTTAAATTATCTTCATTCCCTTTGACAAGCTTATAGCCAATCCCAAAGAGCCTTGTAAACCCATTGGGCCTAATTTCTCCTGAAAGCAGACCAAGAATGAAGAGATACCTTCATTAAGGGGCCAGAAGATCAATAGTGATGGCAACAAAAACAGTTCCTTCCATGTGTCTAGCCCTTCATGGATTATAGAATGCTTTTGCATTTGTGATCTTATTTGGGCCTCACAGCATTGTTGGAAAATAGATTGTGTTGGGTGGAGGGTAGTTATTCCAATTTTATTGGTAAGGAAATAGAGGCTTAGAGAAATGAAATGAATTTCCCAGGAACATACAGGTAAGAAGAGGAAAGAAGGTTGCTGCTGTTTGAACCCAGGATTGTTCTTTGTCCAACCTTAAAGAACAATAAAAACATACTTATAAGGGAGAACTTCAAATAAACTAAAGTAGCCAGGATGGTATAATGAATCACCATGTACTCATCATCCAGCTTCAATAGTTATCAACTCATAGACATTCTTATTTCCTCTATATCCCCATCATCTATACTCCTTCACCATTTTAATCAGTGTTGGCTATAATATCATGTTGAAGGTATATATTTCAATATGTACTCTAAAAGCTAAAGTATATTTTGAAAATACATAATCATAACACCAGTCCACACCTGAAATTAGCAGTAATCCCTTACTATAATCAATTATCCAATTCATTTAGAAATTTCCAATTGTCTCAAAATGTCACAATTTTTAAAATAATTCATTTGAATCAGGATCCAAATAAGGTCCACACGTTGTGATTGGTCTCTCAATGTATATCTTTCTTTTTCACCTCTTTTTCACCCCTTGTAATTTATTGATTGAAGAAACTGCCTTGTTTTCCTATTGTGTTTCCCAGTCTGAATTTTGCTGATTATACCCTCATGGTATACTTTAACCTGTTCCTCTGGCCTCTGTTTTTACTGGGCAAATTAACAGTTGTAACTAGAAGCTTTACCAGATTCCATTTTTTTTTTTTCATTATCACTATGTAGGTTGTTCTGTGTTCTTTCTCAGCATGCACATAATATCTAGTTGCCTTGATTTTTGTGATGTTAGCAGTTATTGATTTTTAAAGCCTAGGTCCATTAATTCACTAGGGGTTACAAAATATTGATAATATAGTTCTATCACCTGCCTGAGACTCTTTCCTCTATATTTTCATATACTTTGCTTAACACAGGCAAAACCAAAATCTGAAATCTTAACCTAGATGATCTAGAGATCAGCTAGAGAATGCAAAGATAAATATTAGAACAAAAATTGGACCCTCTTCCATTTGTGTAACATAACATTTCCCTATTTGCAAAGTGTCTTTAAGTATATTAGCTTATCTGATCTTGAAAACAACCCTGGGAATAGGACAGGATGTGTATTAGATTGGTGCAAAAATGGCCTCCCAGTTAATTATATTGCCTCCCCATGACCCTTCCTTTTTGTGATCTGACTTTGCTCGTCCTCACCCAAAGAGTTGAGTCTGTTTTCCCTATCCTTGATTCTGGGCTGACTTTGTGACTTGCTTTGACCAATACAATGTGAAGGAAGTGACATTGTGAGGGGCTAGGCTTTAGGAGGCCATCCACTTTCTGCTCTTGCTCTCTTGGAACACCACCTTTGCCATGTGGAGAGGCCTGGTCTAGTTCCTTCAGTATGGAAAACCATGCGGTGAGAGAGGCTCAGAGTCCCAGAGTCCCAGCTGTGCCAGTTGAGCCCATTTCCCAGTTGACCAGCTGAATGCTGCTCCAGGAGTGGGCCCAGGTGAGATCACTAGCACTTCCCAATCTACACAGAGTTGTGAGAAAGAAACTTTGATGTTCAAAGCCACTAAGTTTTGGCATGATTTATTATGCAGCAAAAGCTAACTGAAATGGGGGGTTTATCCCTATTTTAAAGATAATAAAACTAAGGCTCATATAAAGGAGAGGTGCAAACTAGAAGGCTGTGGTATTCTTCCCATCTATATGATTCCTCTTCTCTTCCAAACTTACTGGCCATCTTGACCTAAACTCTCTTTGATCCAAAGCAAATGACCTCTGGGACTGAGCTTCCTGACACTGTAAGAAACCCTGTGAATTGAACTGCATTAGTTTAATAACCCAGTTATTAGCTGAGGCTCTAGAAACTCCCTTAAGGGAAATAGAAACCGAAAACTCTTTGTAAAGTTTTAAACTGGGCTACATTTTTCATCTCTTTTGTCACAGTCTTTGAGAAAAGAAACTTGAAAATTCTAATTGTGGGTAAAAATGGAAAAAAAAAAAAAAACCCACCAAAAAACAAAAAACAAAAAAACACAAGACTTGCAATATGCAAAGGGTTAAGGGCTTGAAAAAATAACCAAGCATAAGAACTATTTTCTGTGTAAGTCAAGTAGGTGTTGACTGATTCTATCAATTTGTAAGTCCAAACAACTTCCAGATGGTTCTAATAATACTAAAAGTATCTTATATTTGATTAGTGCCTTTCAGTTTATAAAGCAGTTTCACATCTGTGTCCTTTTTCCAACCCCACAATGGATCCTGTGAGAAAGGCAGGACAGGGGTCACTAGTTCCATTTTCTAGATGAGGGAACTGAGTCTTAGAAAGGGGAAGTGATCTCTATAAAGTTGTATATCTAAGAAGCGGCAGAGCCAAGGTTTAAACCAAATCTTCAAGTTTTATGGTCAATCATTTTTCTACCTCACAGCCTTTACTGGTGTCCATAGAGTTTTCTTAAAAATATCCTCTATCAATTTCTCTTTTAATAACAACAATGAAAGGAACAATTAATTTATGCCAACAAGGCTACAAAAAGAAGCAGCTCACAGTCTGGCAGAGCAGTAGATATGGAGACAAATATTTACAATAATAATGATGATCAGTATTGAGTGCTATATGTCTAACCTGTTCTAAAGTCTTACGTATCTTATTTAATTCTTGATACAATCCTAGGAGTCTCATGCCATTATTACCCTTATTTTATAGGTGAGGCAACTAAAACAAAAAGTGTTTTTAAGTGACTTCTTCAAGAAACACAGATTATAAGTGGTAGTTCTGAGAGAGTAAGTTCTATAGTGGAGGCCTGGAGAAGGTAAGGGGGAGCTCAAAGGAAAGAGATCACTAGTCTTCCAGGAAAAATGAGGAAAGGCTTTGCTGATAATTCACATAAACTAGGGCTTGAAGGATCTTGCCTTTATCAGGAGGATGTGAGCAGTGGGTTGGGTAGGTGGCATGTTAGAGAATGGCAAAGTCCACCAATAGTTCAGTATGGTAAAGCTTAATCAAAAAGTGTTAATACATGGAGATATACAAAAACACACGAATACAAAGACAATGGCAACTCAGATGCTTATATAATAGGCAGTTGTGGTGTTTATCAATCAATCCTTTCTTCTCAGCACAGCAGAATTCCTCGGTCAGGGAGATCAAGGCTAATTTGTTTGTCCTGTTCAGGTTTGGCTGTGTTCATTAGCCTGGTTCTGTAGCCTTTTGCTGACTCCCATGTGGGATTCTGACTCCAGAGTTTCATACTAGTCCTCACCTGACTGATGACTTCTTGGTATAACTGCTAATTATCACCATCATTAAGAATTTTAATTAGTATAATTGCCATCAACGTATAGTTTGATTAATAGTCATTAAGAGTAAATTCTAAGTTCCATTATTATAGCTGAGATTTAATTATTTAATTAATATAGCAATTAATAATAACATTTATTTGGTACTCGGTAGTTTGCAAAGGGGTTTCAAATATAAAATTCCATTTGATCCTCCCCGAAACTCCAGGCGGAAGGCAGGGTGTGAGTTATTATCCCCATTTTATAGACTGGGGTGCTTCGAGGAGGGAGGTATTGGGACTCGTTCAGTTGTCTGCCTCCCAGTCCGGTTCTATGACTTCCTTCATCTCTCCATCTGTAAATGCTCAGAGTTTCACCACAACGTGCAGACCTCCTGCCTCCACAGCATGTCTTATTCCTCATTCTAGCTATGGGGAGGTGGTGTGGGTTTAAAGGAGCATGGGTGTGGAGCTGGCTTGAGTTTGAATGCTGCTCTGCTCTTTACCAGCTTGGCAACCTTGAATAAATCACTTAACCCCTCTGAGCTATGGTTTTCCCTTCTGTAAAAAGGAAATGATGTTATCTATCTTGTGGTGCCATAGGAAATGTAGAGATGATATTTATATATAGTATTCAATAAATGGTGGCCGTCATTATTTCTCTTTTGGACCCTAACTGCTAGTACTTATGAAGGGCAGGTACCTCCTGTATTACTTTTCTCAATTTAATGTCCATAAATGCAATGGGATAGTCTTGGTGATATTAAGGAAGAGAATTAGAACATTCCCTGGGCTAAGATCAACCTTGGAGACTGGTCCTGATTTTCTTAGATTCCTACCCGGGCATGTTCTGTGTCTGTCTGTGTGTCTCTTTCAGAAATTCCTGTATGGGAGAAAAATCTAAGACAATGAGGATCTTTAGGATGGTGTGGACTCTGGCATGGAATGAGGCTTTTTGGAAGGGAATAAAACCACCATATTCTGACATCTAAGTGTTTGTTTCTGGCACCTTGCATATAGTATCTTACTTCATCCATACAAAACCCACATGGAAAAGGTATCATTCTTCCCATTTTATATATGGAGAAACAGGCTGAGAGGGAAGTGATTCCCCCGACAGTACAAAGCCAGTAAGTGGTGGCGATGGAGTTTGAACATGGGTTTCTCTGGCTCCAAAGCTTGTACTTCCCTTGACACACTGCCTGATAAAACTTCCTGCCCATCCCTCCCTCTTCTGGTTCTGGGTTTCCTCCACTGTGAGAGACTGGATCCCTGGCATATCTAGATTAGAGTGCTGGTAAATCACTTCTTATTTCCCTGCTCTACCTTACTCTGTATAACTTGATGCCAACCACCTCTGCCATGGACTTCTCCTTCACTTCTGAGTTTTCCAAATGTTTGTGAAGTACTCTGAATGTAAGCGCTTGGTTTGAAGGTATCTGCTCTACAGGGAAACACAGCTTAAGGTTCTGTGCAGGTCTTGGTAGACCCTTCTGCTCTTTTGAATTAATGCTGTTGACATTGATGGCAACAGAGCTTGACCCTTTGGTTTTAATTTTTTCTTTGCTAAAATGGATGAACAGGTAACCTCAACACATAAATCAGCATTCCCACAGCATATCTCAGAACTGTTCATTTGAGGGCAATGGTCCTTGGTCTCCTTCATGGACAAATGTAGCACTACTAATCATTAGAGTGCCTGCTAAATGCTGAGCAATGAGATGGTTGTTTTATGTAAGTTACATCTAATCTTTTCATTATTCTTCAAGGTAGCTATTAGTATGGTAATTTAACTTTTAAAATATGGAGGCCTAGGGAAGTTAAGTAACTTCTCAAGGTCACATAGCCCATCACATTGTTAATCCTCAAAAATCATTAACTCCCTTTTTATATTCTTTTTTCTTTATCTCTCCCTGATTCTTTTTCCCAAATGTGTCTCTGAAGATCTGTCTTTGGACCTGTCCTCTTTCTTAATCTCTCCTGTATTATCCTTCTTCTATCTCCTGGTTTCTGCTCTCATTTCTATGAGGGTGACTTCTAAAATGGCAGTTCCAACACTGACCCCTCTCCCTCTCCAAATAAATGTCATCTGGAAATCCTATCAACACCTCAACTGCACATATCCTAACAAAGCTCATTATTTGTCTTCTCCCTCAAACCTGCTCATTCCCTGTTGATAGCACCATGGCTCTCTAGGCACTCAGGTTCAAAATCTCGGTATTCTTTAGGCATCACCCTCTCACTCACCAACTATGACACTCACTGTAAATCTTGTCCCCTCCCGTTGCCCTCTCCCCACTTTCTTGATTGTGAGTCCTATTCAAGTTCTCGTTATGTCTCATCTGGCCAATTGCAACAACTTTTTTCAAATATCTCTGTTGTTGTTCTGCTTTCTCTTTTCCTTCCTACACTCTGTGACCATATCAGTGCCTCTGAATTACCTCTTTGACTCAGGAGCTATTGGTGGACTCATACCCTTTTGGCCCAAACTACCTTTCCAACCCAATTCCCCACCATTCCCCTGCCTGTAGCATTTGTGCCAAAAAACGGAGCATCTCCCTTTTCCAGAGGAAGGCACTCAGGTCTATTCCCTGAGCACACAGAGAGGAGAGAGGGTACAACCATGCTTATGACATCATGGAAACTTCATAAAGGAGGTGATCTTGAGCAAAATCTTAAGACCTGAGTAGCAGTCAGCCAGCAGGCATGAAAGGGAAAGGGTGTTAAAGGCAGAAGGAAGAGCAGCTGCAAATACAATGGAAGTGTGAAAAGAGCTTGACCTGTTTAGGAAATTGCCAGTATTTCAGAGCATCCATGTGGCAGAGTGGAAAGAATTTGGGGGGTGGGGGTAGGTGGATCTGGGTTTGGCTCTCAGTTCTGACACCTTATAGCCATGTGATCCTTGTGACAAGTTCCTTTACTTTTATGAATCTCAGTATAATAAAATCATAAAATATCTTATAGGGTTTCTCAGAATTTTGTGAAAAAATGCTATCCAGAGACAAGAATGCAGTAGGCCCTCAATAAAAGATAGCTTTATTAGTAAATATTATTACGATGATAGAGTAGGATGGATAGTGATGATGTGGTGGGTGAGAGTGGCAATGTGACAATGCTAGAAGGATATGCAGAAGACAAATTATGAAGAGCGCCAGTAAATAATTTGGACTTTATTGTCTAGCAAGTAGAGAGCTACAGAAAGGTTATAAGCAGGGCTTCCATGATCCTAACTGTGTTGGAGGAAGGTCATCCTGGCACCAGTGTGGAGGCTGAATGACTGAGTAGGAGGCTATTTAAACAGCTCTGAAACAGAGGTTTGAAGACCTGGGCTCAGGCTGTGACTCAGATTTGGGGACAAGGACACAGAATGGAGAGGTTCCAGAGAAGTCCATGATCTGGCCTAGTGCCTGATAGGATGTGTGGGTTTAGAAGGGAGAGGATTATGTCATGGTTCCTAGTTTGGGCAAATTTATAGCTGAGGGGCCATAAAGAGAATGTTGGCTGACAAAGGCTTCCCGTAAAGAGTCTTGCAAACATTTCCTAAGGATAGAGATTTTTCCATAGAGCCCTATTTCCTTCAAGGACATCTGAGACTTTACAGCAGGGCAGAGCTAGTTGACCAACTGAAAGAAAATTTCGTTTTCTTTGTTAATCAGGAATTCACAGCATGAGAAAGTTCAACAGAAACCAATTACGATTCAATATCACTGAACCAGGGAAATGAAAAACTAAGCAGAAACCAGGTGGTGTCAGCACAGAATGAATCTAGAGGAACCATGTTTATGTCTTTTAAAACACCAAGAAAAATCCAATATTTGGATCTAGTATAAATGAACTTCATTACTATTTCCTAGGTTAAATTCTGTGTCAATCTGGAGTTCTAAAACAGTAAAATCTAGAATATTTGGGTCAGCCTATTGGCTCTTTACACACATACTCATTTCAAGTCATAAATTTTGCTTTACATTCAGAAAGTTTCAAAATCATGTCATGTTCAGATTCTGAGAAATAAAGTCGTAATATCTTACCTTCATTTAGCATGGAGTTCTTTTCAAAGCACTCTCTCTAGCAGTCTCATTTAAACTTATAATTAAAGTAGGCAAGGCAGGGATTTTTCTCCTTTGCATGCAACAAAACTGAGACACAGAAAGATTAGGGGTCTTGTCCAAGGCTGCACAGCTTGGAAGTGGCTGAGTTGGATCCCAGGACTCATGAGTTATAAACTACCATTGCTTTGGTTCCCCAGAGGCCAAAGTTTAAGGTACCAGTCACAGGCAGTAGAGAGTAAGAAAGTATGGAGTTAAGTACATGACATTGGAATCAGCCCAGGATTTAAAACCTTCCTTTGCAACTTACTACCTGTGGGCCCTTGGACAAGGCAAGATGCTTCTCTGAGACTCAGTTTCCTTCTTTATAAACTAAAGATCATTACCTCTAACAGTTGTGAGAATCGAATGAAGTAATGATAGAATCATGTGCTTTCTCAGTCTTGAGCCCTGCATTGTATTAAATCTCCATTAAATGAGAACTACTGTCATTTATTTAGTAGATACCCTTTGGAACAGCTGTTTGACTCCCAAAGAGTTTTGGAGAATGACCCCCAAAACACAGAGGTGAGCCTGTATAAGTCATGTTTGTGTCAGGCAGTCACAGCTGATTGATTCTTAGGGTGACATTTGACCTAGGCTGGGATAATCAGTGATCCTTCCTTGGATTTAAAAACTGAAACAGAGAGCATTGTGGGACTGTGGGGTGTGAGGCCCCAGAACTATGGGTAACCAAGCTCCCACTGCATGGAAGAAGGAAGATGACTGGCAATAAGGGAGAAGAAAGCCCAAGGCAAAGAGTTAGACTAAAGTGAAAGAGGGGGAGCGGGTGTAGCTCAGTGGTTGAATGCCTGCTTCCCATGTATGAGGTCCCGGGTTCAATCCTTACTACCTCCTAAAAAAAAAGTGAGAGGGTCATAGCAGGTCCAGTTGTTCCTGAGACCCAGGTGAGGTTCATAGCCACATATGGCCAGTTTGGCTTTGACATCTGGATAACCTTCTTAATTTTTCACTCTGTTTGGCATGGGTTGGTATAGTAGCCTCCTACAGAGCAATTTTTCCATCAACCTCAATCATGGATTTTCCATGAAATGCCCTTTACTTAATTTGAACTACTTTGGCTCTGGGCATCAAGGGTCAACATGTCCCTATGGAAGGATGGAAATGCTTTATACTCTGAGTGTTTGGAGTGAAGGGGTATAAAATGATTAGCACCTCCAGAAACCCATGGGCTGTAAAAGTGAGTTGTAAAAGAGAGAATGGTTCATTATGGATTTTACTATTCCAGCCTCCATGGAGGATGGAGAGGCTGCATCTGGACCACTGCCTGTGTGTGGGTGTCTATTATGGGATACATTTCATTTTGTCCCACTATGGCCAGGGAGAAGTTTCTTAGGGTTCAGAAGCAATGTTGAGGCTTCCTTATCCCTAGAAAAGGCTACGGGAGATTGGTGGTGCCACTAAAAGTTGATAAATACCAGGCAGCGACAGCATTCCCAGTACCTCTGTGCCTTTGCCTGCCCTGTTTTCTCTACCTGGAACACCAACCCCAATTTATCCACATGGCAGGTATCAATAGTCATTATAGAGCATGGGCTTAGGAATCAGACTGACCTGGCTTTGAAACCTGATTCTGCCAACTACTAGCTGTGTGGGAAAGTGACTAATCTCTCCAAGTCTTAGTGTCTCCCTCTGGAAAAAGGGGCTAATTGTGGTACTCACTTCAGAAAGTTGATGTGAGAATTAAATGAGACAATATATATGAAGTATTTAGCACATCATAATACTAAATAAATGATAGCAACTTTTACTCATTCTCCTCTTTCTGCTCAAGCTCTATCTCTTCTCTGACATTCCAACAGATGGCCTCAGATATTCCTTCTTTCGCATCTGCAGTCCTTCTGGTCCTACTCTTCATCTGCGTACTTACCACACTCTATTGTGGTGGCCACAATTATACAATTCAAGTCTTTTTCATTAGGAACTTAGGATATGTTTTGATACCAACCATTCTCCACCCCTTCTCAAGGCCTATTTACCAATTTATAAAATGAGGCTTGATGGTCTTGTACTACTTCAAGCCTTCAAAAAACTTGAACCAAATTATGATGGGATGCCAACAACTCTCCCTTCCCAAAACACAAAAATATCTTTCCTTCTGGAACATTCATTATTTATACACCACCAAGCCTAGATCGGCCATTTCTCAAAAGAGCTGCACAAAGTGAGTTCTCCATTGGGGGAAACAATGACTGATTGAAAGAGATTTCACGCCTGAATGCTCTCATTCTGCTCACGCCTGGACATCATGGCCACTACCTTTCTGTACATTATCAAGGGAACTGGGGTTTGTCACTTGCACCAGATTCTGACCTCTCCCAGAGAACGTCCAGTGAAGTCCTCAGCGGTTACCGTAGAAACGTCTTCCTTCCTGGATGCAGATCCACGGAGGCTCAGGCAGCCATAGCCCAAGAGGGGCCTTGTTTAAACAGGAAAAAGCAGACAGTTTAATGGGCAGCTTTGCAGCTCAGATTCCTACACAGTTTACAGTAGTTGGAGTAATAAAATTTATAATGAATGTTTCTTTATTTTACAGCTAACTTTTTGTGCTTGTTTTTTTCTTTTCTTTTTTTTCCCCTGTACACTATCCAACTGATGGTAGGCTGGGATGGTTTTTATTTTCTTTCATTTTCAGTTACTAGGGAAATAGCATTTATTGAGAAAAAAATTTGTTTATCTGTATTTATCTCAGTCTTCATGGTATTTACTTGATATATGTAATTATTATAATTTTTTTACAGTTGGGAAAATTGAGCCTTAAAGAGCTTAAATAATCAACAAGCCCAAGGACATGTGGCTGTTGGTCAGACGTGGAGCTTCCAAATGGATAACCACAAAAATCCATTCTGTTTTCATTAATAAATTAGGAATTAAATATGGGGTTTTCCATAGGTAAAGAGGATTTGTAATTTGATCCACAAAGAAGTGTAACATCTAGCCTGCATGTGTCTTAATGAGTTACTAGTTCAAGGAAATAGTCAAATAAGTTAATTATTCAACACTCTTTTGTAGAATTTTGTCCTTGGGTGCCATTGGAGATTTGAGACCTCACAATTTGTTAAGAAGCACAGACTACTTTGTAGTTGAAATCAAAGTAGAATCTAGAATAGTGGACACCTGTTATATATCAGGTACTTCACTCATGCTATCTTAAATAATGCTAGTAATAACCCTATGGGGTAGACAGTACTATCTCCCTTTTACTGATACTCTAAATAGAGCCTCAGAGATGAAATAAATAGATCAAGGTCAAACTCAATTCTGTCTGATTATCAAGCTCAGTGCTTCTGGCATGTCACACTCTGCCTCCCCAAAGGAAATTCTTATGAGAAAAACGAAGACCTACCATCTCAAGGTAGAAGGCGTTTCTTTAAATTTCAGGGCACTAAGGAATTGGGCCAGAGCTGTACAGAGCATTTCTGCAATTCTCAAAAGCAATTGCTATATAGCAGTATCTAGAGGGCACTTTGGATGGAGACTGAACTCTTTCTCACATTCATGGAGCAGGAAAACAGCAATCATCAGAAAGCAGTTATTACCCTGGAAAGACCCCGGGAAAGAACAGGCAGCTGTGGGGAGTTATGAACTGTGAGAACTGCCTGGAGCCAGGAGAGCAGGTGATTTTAAAAGCCAGATCAGGTTGTGAAGAGTTTTAATTGGCAGAGTCTCGCTTACACTTAGGACAGTTACTGTCCTCTACTGTGCCCATTAAACCAAGAGCAAGAAAGTAACCTTGTGTGTGTGTTAAGGGTGGGTGCTAGAGTGGTTGGAAAGGATGTGCTGACGTATATTATAAGTGCCAAGAACTCCTATTTGTCAAATGAATGAATGAATGAATGAATAAAGAAGGGTAGAAAGGGAATGAGCAGATCACAAGCTTCAAGAGCACCATAAGCCTCCCCCTCTGTGCTCCAGTTACCAAGTGCAGATGTATTGGTAACTCTACAAGCTCCTTATTCTGTCCCATGTTTCCATGCCTTTGCACTAACCTTATCTTCTGCTTACCATGTTCTCTCCAGTGCTCCTGTCCAGAACTTAACCACATGACAGACACCTCCTTTTCCT
>PVKH010016468.1:0-15725 GCA_004027955.1 Chaetophractus vellerosus
GAGAGAGAGGGAAGAATAGGTGTAACATGGGGCATTTTGGGGACATTGGAATTGTTCTGCATGATATTGCAATGGTGGATGCAGGACATTATACATTTTGTCAAAACCTATAAAATTGTGCGCTGCAAAGTGTAGACCATAATGTAAAGTATAGACCATGGTTTGTAGCAGTGCTTCATTATGTGTTCACCAGTTGTAACAAATATACTACCCTAATTAAAGATGTTGTTAATGGGGGAAAGTATGGGAGAGGAAGGGGCTGGGGTGTGTGGGAATCCCCTATATTTTCACTGTCACATTTATGTAATCTAAAGCTTCTTTAAAAATAAAGAAAAAAGAAAAAAATAATCAAGAGCATAAGTAAAAAAGCTTGTTTATGGAGACTTCCTCCAGTTAGAATGACATTTTTCTATAGATTAAGAAGGAAAATAACAGAGTTGAGCTGTTCAGTGGTTCCTACTGGTTATTTCCTTAAGGGTTATTCCCTTAATGATTACCATAATTAGGTACCATTGATCTCAGTAGAAGGGCAAGCAGAAAACTTCCACTAAATAACTTAAACATTGAGGAGCTGATCCATTTTCTTTGTAATATGTGTAAGTGGATATTAAATGTGACTTTTCCTGTGGTCTTGAAGTTGTGGCAATGGTGTTAAAGAGTGAGAGTAGTTCCAAAGAAGCCAGTATCTCCTTTCTGAACAAGAGAAATTAGAACACCTACACAGCACCTGCTGGTTCTGAGGTCTTCCCAACCCTCCATCCCTGGACTCCATAAGAGGCTGAGTCAGAAGTAAGGAATTTTTTGTTTCAGACATGTCTGTGTGCACTCTCACCTAAGGGTAAGGAGGGGGACCACTCAGAGAACTTGGATTCTCAAGAACATGGAAAGCGGTAGCTGAGTCACAACTGAGAAGGTACCCGGAACGGTAGGGCTGCCCTCCAGAAAAGAGACTGAGCTGGGGGTGCACTGCAAATTAGAGAATGTTTATTTCAAACTGCATAACTTAAGAACAGTGTATAGTGGAAGTATTGTAAACAACCTAAAGATAAGGCAACAGGCAAGGAATAACAGAGGTAACTGGAAGACATCTCCTTCAGAGTTAAGACAGAGGAATTAGCATTCTAGAACATATTATGCCTAAAGTGTGAATTAATCTTGAATGGATTACCCTCGTTGAGCTGAACATTTGTTGTAAAGGGAGACTTAAGAGTTACTTCATGACATGGAAATACAGAAACAATCATCATGAAGCCTGCTCTGGGACCAGGCATGCAACTTGCTTGGGCTTAACAGGAGACTGCCCCACTGCTCATTTCTACTTCTGCTCTGTGCCCAGCATGACGGGGTCATCAGGACATTTGTGGACCGGGGTTGCTAACTATTCTGTACCAATCATAAATTCCTCATCGCTATCTGGGAAAAAAAACTATGTTCTTTCTGTTCTAAAAAGTGTTTAAACATTTTGGTTCTATCAGCATCTAGAGTTAACCTTAGCATTTATTATTGATAAGTCACTTCTCAATTGGAATGGCTCTAAGTGACAGCCAAGTTATTTCTTGGTGCATCAGAGGTTGTGGAGTAAGAAGGGAGGGGTTCTTCTCTGTAGCTAATGATTTATAACAGGGACAATCCATAGCGTTCTTGGGAGAAGACTTTGGTATTCTGTTTGAGGACAAATACTTAAAATATGAAACATTCATGGAGCTTATCTAAGGAACTATTGCAAATATAGTACTTTTCTTACAAATCAAATGTCCATGGGATTTATCATGGGGATAGCTGGGATATCATGCAAACATCACTGCATTGGATGTATAGAGGCTCAGGGAGGAGGCACCATCTTTGGGACACCCTGAACCTCTCCTATGAGCTGTGGTAAAACCCAACTATGCAAAAGCTCTTAGTGCTATGCCTTAGTAATAGTAAATGCTCTATAAATATTGGCTGAGAATGAATTCACAGTCATTCATTCAGTTTAATTCCAATGCACTGACTATAAGGTAAGGTAAGTTCCTGTCCCCAAGAATGAGAGAGAGTCATGGCTTAGCAAATGGAGGATTGATTAAAAATGAGGCACAGTAGGATTCGCATATATGTCTACTAAATTCTAGAAATAAAAACATTTGCATTCTCTTTCTAAAACTCTTCCAGTCATGCTTGAGGACATGGCTTAATATTTGCAAGATGTCTAGGAAAATTAATTGCAAATTCATAAATTTGATTTAAAAAATATTTATAGAAAGTATTTATAAGGCTTCTGACATGTTTGCCTCCCCAAAATTATACTGAGTGAAAAACGAAGCTTATGGTCCAAACCTTGTGACACAGACAAGTCAGAAAACTCACACTTCTGGGATCTGCTTTACCCTGGTTAGGTCTGGTGAGCAGAATCATAGATTTCTTCGGAAAATACTCATCAAGAGAGTTTAGAAGGGTCTCTAGAATGTTATTCTTCTCCTAAGGTTCCATATTGCCCTATGAAGAGCCTAGGAAAAGCGTATTCTAGATCTAGCCTCATTCTGGATTCATTTTTGCCTTGTGGTGTTAGAGTAATATTTTTCCTTTTATGTTTAAGAGCCACAATGAGCTATGTTAAATGCTCTTTAATAATTTTTATAAAACTGGATGTTTACCCAGTAATTGGTGAGTTCATTTCCAAATCCCTTACATTATTTAGCGATTAGGAACTGCTCAAATGAACTTATCCAGCTTTCTCTAACCCTCTCATTTGTCATATTGGCTCTCTGCTTATTTGCTTATTCCACTTTGGTTGAAGGTCTTGCATGTTCTTTCCTTGGCTTTCTCAGGATGGAGCTGGAGCCTCCACCTTCCCTGCATTTATTCCCCATGGATCCGATTCAGAGAATTGCACAGAGCTGGCGTCTGCTGAACGGTAACTGGATGGACGGTGGAAATGCTGTTGCATTGAGGTGAGTTTAGTAAAGTCTTTGCTATTATTTGAATATGATAGGAAAATTTTAAAAATGTGTAGAGAAACACTATGGATCGCAGCTGCTCAGATAAAATTATTCAGCATGTCATACATGTAAAAAGAATTCCACTTTGTAAAATTTCAATTAACTTTTAAAAATTCTCTATTTCACAAATCTCTGCTCTAATTTATGTCATTTTCCTCTTTCTGCTCATTTTGGGTTGAGTTTGCAGTTCTTTTTCTAGTTTCTTCCATTGTGAGGTTAGGTCTCTGGTTTGAGATCTTTCTTCTTTTGAAATGTAAGCATTTAGAGCAGTACATTTCCCTCTTAGCATTGCCCTTGTTGCATTCCATTAGTTGTGATATGTTGTGTTTCCATTTTCATTTGCCTCAAAATATTTCCTAATTTCTCTTGTGATTTTTGTCTTTGATCTTTTGGTTGTTTAAGAGTATATTGTTTCATTTCTACATATTTGTGAATTTTCCCATTCTTGCTGTGTTATTGATTTCTAGCTTTATTCCATTGTGGTCTGAGAAGATACACTCCATTATTTCAATATTTTAAAACCTATTGAGACTTGTTTTGGGACCTAATAAATGGTCTATCCTGGAGAATGATCCAGGCATACTACAGAAGAATGTGTATGCTGCTGGTGTTGGGTGAAGTGTCCTATATACGTCTGTTAGGTCTAGTTGGTTACTTGTATCCTTTGAATCTTCTGTTTCTTTATTGATCTTCTGTCAAGATGTAATATGCATTGTTAAAAGTAGTGGATTTTAGTCTTCTAGTATTAATGTAGAGCCATCTATTTCTCCCTTCAAATCTGTCAATATTTGCTGCATATATTTGGGGGCTCTGCTATTAGGTGCATATAAATTTATAATTGTGATGTCTTCTTGTTGAACTGACTCCTTTGTCAGTATATAGTCACTTTCTTTGTCCATCATAACAGTTTTTTATGTGAAGTCGATTTTATCTGAAATAGTATTGCTATACCAGCATTATTTTGGTTACTACTGGCATGGCATATTTTTTCCGTTCTTTCACTTTCAACCTACTTGTGCTTTTGGACTTAAGATGACTCTTTTGTGAATAGCATATAGTAGGGTCATGCTTTCTTATCCATTCTGCCAATCTCTACCTTTTGACTAGAGAGTTTAGTCCATTTACATCTAAAGTAACTACTGATAATGTAGGACTTTCTTTTACCAGTTTGCTCTTTGGTCTTTGTAAGTTTTATACCATTTTTGTCCCTGAACTCTTCTGTTAATGTCTACTTTCATGTTTATTTGTTTTGTTGTTGTTGTTGTTGTTCTTGTGTACCACTTTGAGTCCCTTCGCATTTTCTTCTATATATATGTTTCAGATATTTTCTGTGTGGCCACCATGTGGTTTAAATTTAACATCCTAAATGTGTAACAAACTTCAATAGCATAAAAAATACTCAGTTTCTATGGACCTCTGTCTTCCCATTTTTTGGTTATACTTGTTACAAATTTTAACTTTATATATTACATGTCTAAAAGCATAGATTTATCATTAATTTTTATGAATTTATGTTTTAGAACCTATGAGAATTAAAACATGGAGTTAAATAAACAAATACTATACAATATTACTAGCATTTATAATTACCTGCACAGTTACCTTTACCAGAAATCTCTATTTCTTTATGCTGCTTTGATCCATGTCTAATGTTCTTTCCTCAGTCTGAAGAACTCCCTTTAGCATTGCTTGTAGGACAGGTTTAATGGTGATGAACTCCCTCAGCTTTTGTTTATCTGGGGAATTCTTTTAATCCCTCCCTCATTTTTTTTTAAAGATTTATTTATTTATTTATTATATATCCCCCCCTTTCTGCTTGTTCTTGCTGTGTTCATTTTTGCGTTCCTCTGTGTCTGCTTATCTCCCCCCACTGCGGCGACCCGCTGAGTCAGCTCACCGTGCGGCGGCTTACCTGCTCGCGGCAGCTTGCGGGGGCTTTTGCCCTGCCCGCGATGGCCTGCCCTGCCCACGGCGGCTTGCCTTTTCAAGGTGGTCTGCCTGCTCGAGGAGGTCCTGGGAACCGAACCCAGGGCCTCCCATGTGGTAAACCAGAGCACTACCAATTGAGCTACAGCTGGTTCCCCTTCCCTCATTTTTGAAAGAAAGTCTCACCAGATATAAAATTCTTTCTTGGCAATTGTTTCCCATCAGCACTTTAAATATTTCATCCCACTGTCTCCTTGACTTCATGTTTTGTGATGAGGAATTAGTTCTTAAGCTTTTGGGGGCTCCTTTGGACATAATACATTACTTTTCTCTGACAGTTTTCACAACTCTCTCCTTCTCCTTGGAAGTCAACAGTTTGACTACTAAGTCTCTGGGTGTGATTCTCTTCAAGTTTATCCATTTTTGGGTTCATTGGGATTCCTGAATGTGTCAATTCATGTCTTTCATTAAATCATTTCAATGGCTTTATCTTCAAGTTCACTGATTCTTTCTTCTGCCATCTCTAATCTACTCTTAAAATCCTCTAGGGAATTTTCTTTTTCAGTTACTGTGGTCTTTAACTAGTATTTGTTTGGCTTCTTTTAAAAATTTCTATCCTTTTTACTGAGATTCTTGTGTTGTTCATTCATTGTTTTCCTGATATCCTTTAGTTCTTTTTCCATTTTTTCCTTTATCTCTTTGAGTATATTGAAGATATTTTTTTTAATGCTTTTGTCTGGTATGTCCAAAGTCTGATATTTATTGGTGTTCTCTGGATTTTTAACTTGTTTCTTTGGATGGGCTGTCATTTCCTGTTTCTTTGCTTATCTTATAATCTTTTGTTGCACACTGTTAAATTTTGTTTTTATGTGTTAACTCTGCTACTTAGTCCCTGAGCTGTCTGTTCCTTAGTGTCCAGCTAGTGATATGCCAGGTATTTCCTTGAGTGCCAAGAACTAACACAAACAAATGAATGCAAAAAATATCTTTCACAATCTTTGCAAATTGGTTCTGTGCTGATCAGTGCTCTCCTGCAGAGTTTACTACTCCTGTGAAGATCAGCTTGAGACAAACATGTAAGGTCCTCTCTGTCTTTTCTGAGCCTGGAGTTTGTTCTGGGCTTGGGCTCATGGCCTTAGGAATTCTGCTATTTAACAGGAATGCCCCTTCTACTCCCTCTGAAATGGACTCTCCCCCACCTCCTGGGTGCTTAAAGTATGTCTTAAAGTAAGTAATCCTTTGTCAGTCAATATAGTCATTGCTTACCCTGCCTTAGCTGTCTCACACTGTGGTTGTTGCAGGGCAAGCTCTGGGAGTGTGAGCCAGAGACAAGTGTCCTGGTTCAGTCTGTTAGGCTGCTGCTAGATAGATCAGCACTAACATACAGGCTCCCCAGCTTGTGCACAGGGGTTACTTTGCTGCCTCTGAAACAGGGCCAGGGACCCACAGTGGGTGTGCAGGCTGCCTCCACACCACCCTGGGGCTGGTGAAGGGTGGGCAGCAAGGCACTACAAGGTTCTCCTACCATTTTTTAAAATTGCATTTTCTTGATTTGGCACTTTCTTGATTACTACAAACCTTTAACTGTTTTCTGGAGCTTTGGGGAACATGGCTTTGCCAGATTTTGCTTGTTGTTCAGTCTGTGACAGAGTAGACCCTAGAGCATTGCGTGCTGCTATCTTGCTCAAATGGCAGCCTGTGTGTTGTTGATGACTTTTTAAAAAGCCTTCTCAATATAAGATGTTTTATGTTTGACCTTCCAAATATAAACTTTATTTTTATAATGCTTTGGAAGTGTATTAAAGTTGATATTCAGAAAAGGCATGATTGGGGCCAGATCGTGCTCATATGAGATTCTTCATGTTATTATTTAGAATCAGGCACTGTCCAGTTAGCCAGACCGGCATAAGGATATCCTTCATTTCCCAGGCTCTTTCTAACAATATAAGTTTATAACAATTTAACTTTTACTACTATTTTGCCTCACTTCTCCTCCTTTGTCATAGTTCTTGGCATACAATTGACCTATCTGTCATTATAAGTCATAAGTGCATTAATAATTTAAATTGATTGCGGCCACCTATTCAACAAATTCTGCACAAAAGAGCTAGTACAGCACCAAATAGTTTCTCATAAATAAGAAAGCAATTAGTGAGAAAGACTATTCTTAGTAATAAAAATAATATATGCATAATATGCAGTACTGGGAAAAAATATTTCCAGTAGTCTTAATTGAAAAAAAAACAACATTTGAAACCAATTAATGTCCTTAAATACTATCACTTGTTTGTGATGGGCCAAGTGGAAAAGAAAAGATGTCTTCAAAACTGGAATATTTCAAAGACTCCCAAAGCTAGTGGATCAAGGAACATTTTAGTCTATGAGTACTGAGGAGGTGTTAAGCTGCAATGGAGAAGCACCTTCAGAGTGGCAAACACAGGCTGTCCAGTCTGAATGAATGCCATCTAAAAGCTGGAATGTTTATTGGCAATTTCGCTGTAAAACTGGGCAGGCAATCTTGTGAGACTGATCTTCAAAAGAGGTTTCAAGGGCTTTTTTTTTCTGTATAGAATTTCATTTGCATATATGCTTCTATCTTCCTTTTCCCTATAAATTACAAGCTTGGGCTCAAGGATTTTAAAGGTCAAGTTTTCTCCTAAACTTAAGAGTATGGGCCACCTGCATTTTGACCAATTATAGTAATTGTACAGCTTTCCTTGAGGCCTAATGAAATGGAATGACCACTAAAGATGGTAAAAGAGAAAATTATAATACAGATTCAACAGAAAGATTGAACAGATATTGGCCAGTTAATTGAGAACAGGTTAAAGGATAAGAAAGACGAGTTTTAGAAGATGAGCGTGCAAAAGATAATATGAAAAATGAATTTAAAAAAAAAGAAAAAGAATATGGAGTCCCCCTAATCCCCTAAGGAATATAAGTCTGATAAATAAATGCAATTTGATGCATGAAAAATTTAAAGATTTAGAACCATATACCATCAGTATTGGCCATGAAATACTGAGGTTTTTCCCAGGAAACTTCAAGAATATATTTCCCAAGAGTTTTTGTAAAGCCAGAATTGTTTTTCTTATGTCTATGATGCTTAAATGTAGCTATGCTTCAAGAAAACTTTTCTAAGTTCCCTTCATCCAAATGACTTAGAAGAGGCTGAGTGCCTGAGTAAAGTTGTAGTTAATCCCAGGGGCACAAAAGCCTGCCACATAGAAGTACACAAAAAGAGCTAGGGAATGAGTGATTAACTGCGAATGTGTCAAGGGAATATTACTGCCTATTCTCATGCCAACTTTTGGCATCTCCATAATTTTGAGTTAGCTGTTACAGAAAAGGGAAAGCCACCATTGGGCCATTTGGAAAGAACTAAATAATGATTCTATGCCATTCATTTTTCCAGGTAATGGAACTTTATTATTTAAAAGCATCCCAAAGTATAAAACACATTTTTCTGCCTTATTAAGCAGAAACCTTATTATACAATTTAACCTCTACTGGATGACTCAAAGTCATAATCCATAAAACTTAATTCAACACGAAATTTACTGAACATCTACTATTTTAGCATAATACCAGGCTTTCCAGGAGGCCTAACAGTGACTAACTGTGGTTCCTGCACTTACAGGGGCCAGATCGTGCTCATATGTCATGATAATGCGAAGGACTATTGTCACAGTGAAGCGAGGTTGGAAATGAAGGCCCAAAGAACACTGAGCTGAGAGGGAGACACTTCCCAGGACCGTCGGGGTGAAGAGCCTGGACGCCGAGGTCTTCCCCTTGCTAGCTGCACCATGGGGCCAGACTACACAGCTTGCTTTTCTGCATCCACAAGTCAAGATGACAACAGCTACCGTAAGAGGTGCTCATCAGGATGAACTGATGGGGAACAGGAGTTTTTCAAATGTGGCTCGTAGAAGCAATTTAGCGGGTCAAGACAATTAATTTAAAAACAAAATAGACTGGAAAAAACCCAAAAGATCAGAAAATATCAGAGTGCATCACATCATTAAGTGTAAGTTTGTTTCCAAAGGTTTAGTGTGTGTGTACTGGGTTGTGATGATAAAATGTATTCCTTCTTGTGGATCATGGAAAAGATAAAACAAATAAAAACCTACAGACACAAAGCATTTAGCACCTAGTGGCGAGATTATAGCAAATGTCCCAAAGTGGTGGGTCGTGGGCTGAATTGTGTCCCTCAAGAAAGATATGCTGAAGCCCTAACCCCTGGTATATGTAAATGTGACTTTGTTGGAAATAGGGTCTTTACAGATATAATTAATTAGGTTAATACGAGATCATACTGGATCTGGGGTTAGTCCTAAATCCAATATGACTGGTGGCCCAATAAGAAGAGACACCAAGTCAGAGAGACACAGGGAGAACCTCAAGTGACGCTGGAGGCGTGATGTGGGGTGATGCAGCTACAAATGAAGGAATGCCAAGGGTTGCGGGCGCCACCAGCAGCTAGGAAGAGGCAAAGGTCAACTCTTCTGCAGATGGTTCAGAGGAAGCGTGCCCTGCTGGTCCCTTGATTCTGGACTTCTAACTTTGAGAATGGGGCAAGAATACATTTCTGCTGTAAGCTACCAAGTTTAGTACTTGATACACAGCCCTGGGAACCATTCAGGGAGTATGTAAGTCCTCAAAGAATAAGCGTTTTTACATGGGAGCACGAGAGGACCCAATAAACACACACACACACACACACATGCTGTGGCTTAGATACTAGATGGGAGAAGGTTAGTAGACTCTGAGACTGGACAATTTTGGAGGTCTGTAAATGTCATATGGAGGAGTCATGGTCATGATGAGGTGAAAACTTAGACAACATTCAAGAAATTTGCACAAGGAAGTGACATGATCAGGGCCAGAATGTGGAAGAATCATGCTGATAGCAATGTGGATAGCGGACAGGAGACGGGACTGGTGAGGCAAAGCTCCGGAGTTAGCCTGGGACCCCCAGGTAAGAACCAGAGCCCGGCAATTTCAGGGGCATGAAAGGCAAGGAGAAGATTCAAAGAGATTGCAGACAGTGAGGCCACGTGACATGATGCCCCTTTGCCTGAGCCCAAAATAACCCTGCTCGGCCTTGATACATCAGATGACATTATTCTCCTCTTGCAAACCAGGACGAGTACATGTCTTCCAAGAGATCGTCTCTAACCCCACTGTTGGAGTAAAGTCTTGCTTGCCTGGCCTCCTGCCGCTGCTCTGCTGGGCACACGACTGTGGGGTACTTGTCATGTCACACAGAGTGGTGATGATCTCTGGCGTCTTCTGTTTTCCCTAGAACTAGATATTCTCAAAGAAAGATATTGTCCTTCATCTCTGCATTCCCATATGGCCATCATGAGTGCTGTTCTCCAAACATTCTGCTTCTCCTGTCTTGCGGGTTAAATTTGTTAAATGTTAAAATTGTACTTCCTTGTTTCCTTATGGTTGGATGAGGCCACGTGATGGATTCTGGCCAATGAGTTGTGCTGGACCATTTAATGCCTATGTCAGACTCTGCTAAGGTCTCTTTCCATCTGTCATAAAACCCACCTGTGTCCTGGAGTGAAGAACATGGAGTAGAACTACTGCCAACCACGATGGGCATAAACACGAAAGGCAAATTAAACTGTTGTGAATAACTGGGAATGTAGGCATGCTTGTTACCGCAGCATAACTCAGCTCCTCTTGACTGATACACTTCAGAACCTGGCTAAGCAGTTGGTACAGAGTAGGTGCTCTAAATACATTTGTCACATAAATAAATAGATGATTTGGGACCAATCAGGTAATGAGTGGAGAGAGAGAGGAGGAGTCAAAGGTAACTTGAAGGCTTCTAGTCAGAAGAGGAGGAGAAGGGGGAGGTGAGAATGACTTTGGTTCTGGACATTCTGGGTGTGAAGTTCTAGTGGGGTCTCCTTGGATGGTAGGAAGTTGGAAATCTAGGACTGGTTGATTCTCTAAGATTGTCAGGGTTAGAGATAAATTTTTGAAAGTTCTTAACCTCAGACAATAGTTCAATTATGGGAATAGAATCAATGACCCAGGGAGATAGTGGAGAATATGAAAAGAAGACAGAGGAAGAAGGTGGGAAAATGCCTGCATTTTGGGGTGGGACGCAGAGTGAAGCGGCAACCAAGGAGAAAGCTAAGGAGGATAATGGAAGTTAAGAAAGACTTAAAAAAGAAATGATGATATAAAAGCATCCTACACTAAAAATTAATAAAATGGGAGGAACACCGGGAAGAGGTCACGGAATTTTATGACCAGGAGGTCCCTGGTGACTTCTGAGAGAGGAAGAACAAATGTTGTGATGAATAGCATTATAAACGTGGATGGTCAAATCAGGCGCTACTTTCCTCATTCCGTCTGATAACTGCCTTTTGCCTCCCTGAGGCTCCAGGGCCTTGCCAGCGCTCGGAACCACTCTCTCTAGTCCTCGGCCCTACTGGGGCTTTATTCCATGCAGTTTGGGGAAGGTTGGGAGACAACTGCACACGGCCTTCCTTGGACTGAGAGTTGTCGGAGCTGGTGAAAGTTATTTCCCTTGACACCCCAAAGTTGTGAGCCCCACTGCAGAGCCTGGCTGCTAGAGGTCTTCCCGATAAGAAGAGCTCTGGCATGTCCTCATTTGCTACTATGCGCAGGGGCTGGTAACACGATCATCTGAACCTGGAACAATTGTTTTCTGTCTTCTGGCATTTTTTCTTCATTAACGAGAAGTTTGTGCCATCTACTTTCACATGTCCAGACAATTTGTAAATGAGCTTAGTACTGCTAAATAGACAACTTCTCTATATTCTACTGTTTCATATAAATATGATTTTTTGAGCTCATATATATATATATATGAGTATGTAGGGAAGAGAACTAAAAGGGATTTTCAGCGCAGCCACTTCCTACCTGTGGCCTTAAAAGATGACCATATTTCTCTGACTTCCACTGCTTTTAACAGTTTGTGAACTGCATTGATCACTCATTATACATTAAGGCTTATAGCCTGTGTCCAGACTCTTTGTGGATGAGGTCTTGGATCAAGTGAGGTTTTTTTTTAAAATATTTATTTTTTATTTTTATTTATATATCCACCCCCCTGCTGCTTGTTCTTGCTGTGTTCATTTTTGCTTTTTGCATTCTTCTGTGTCTGCTTGTCTCCCCCACTGCGGCATCCCGCCAAGTCAGCTCACCGCACGGCGGCCTGCCTTCTCGAGGAGGCCCCAGGAACCGAACCCGGGGCCTCCCATGGTAAACCAGAGCCCTACCAATTGAGCCACAGCCGGTTCCCTCAAGTGGGTTTTGAGCTTCTGTGTTGCTCAGAGCTCTGAGGGGGGAAGTTGATGACTACATTTGCTGGTCCTTCGAGGTGAGATTCGTGTTTAATCAGGACAGCGTTTAGACGACGCATCTCTAGATTAACTCAGTTTCTCCGTTTTGCCACACATAGAGTTTCAAATTCTCGTGTCTTTTCTAAAAGCAACTGAGAGAACTCCATAAATAAATGCCTGTTATCAGGTGATATGTTTTACACGTTAGAGAAAAGTGCTCGTGGCGTTTAACGAGGTCCTTTCACCAAGCCATGAGTTGGGGATCTTGAGGGAAAAGTCATATCAGCAAGGGGGTTAGCTGAGGGACTCTGATAAAAAAGATCAAACTACAGGATATACTGTGACCTGATTTGTCCGTCCATGCTCTACATTCAACCATGAAATCATTTCAAGGAAAAAAAGTTCAGTGTTCCGAGCAAGAGAAATATACAGCGCTCGTGCCGCCCTCTAGTGTTCATTCACCATACAGGCAGAAATTGAAAGGTCAGAAAATTTGATTGCAGCCACTGCAGAAACTAAGATGGGGGATGACTTCTTTTAAATAAACTTACAGTATCTTATTAATTCCATGTTAAGAAGCAGATAATAGATGGGGTTTACAAATATTCACCTCTGAAGAGAAATGTATGTGTTCTTTCTGACCGTCACTCTCACAGTAGTATTTTATTTAAAAATGGGTCTCATGGTTTAAGGTGATGTTTAAAAGAGATGACTAGCAACATAGCTATGGAGATGTGATGAAATTGTTCTTAACGTCACTTTACTGAGGACAGCTCTGGGGTTCTGGACCCCCTAAAAACCTAAAGACAATGCGCTGCTCAGAATGCCACAGACACACTTGACTTTCTAGCATATTTCTAGACCCGCAGAGTTTTTTAATATGGCCAAAGGCAGTGCAGAAACACTCTGAGAGGTGTCATAAAACATCCAGGAAGTGAGAAGCACCTTGTTATTTTTCACCTTCTCTGTTTGGTTAGATCTCATTACTGCTGAGAAATCCCATTGCTCTGTGGACTAGACACTGGAACTCCCTGGGCAAAGTCTCATCCTAAAGATGGTTTTGTTATGCTTACAGGATATGTAACTTCCCTTTATTTTAATTTTCTCTTTCATCTGAGGATCAGTCACTAAGGACTGACTTCAGATAAGCTCATCTGAGCTTTTAGTATAGAGATAAAGACCAGATTGGGCAGACAAAATGGAAGTGAGCTGCTGGAGTCCTTTTCCGTATCCTAAGTCTGGCTTGTTGGAATCAAAACAGTAAAACAAATAGATGGACGAATGAATATGTAAAGTAAAGAAGCGATTCTGGTGGGAAATTATTACTTTTCTCTTCAGCCATAATTTTGTCTCTATTTTGTAAACTCTCCCAGAAGTAGTGGGGATCCTAATAAATCATTGGGAACTGCAAACTGGGAGGAGGAAAAGGGACTTTTCAGTGCCTGGCCGAGCAGGAGGAGGTGAGCTTGGCGAGGGAATCTGAGCGGGCGGGGCCAGGACCTTGTCACCAGCCCTGTGTGTGGGAGAAGGGAGGCCGCGGCCTGTGCAAGGGGATGGCCCCCTCACACGCTCTCACCCTGCATGTTCCCTGGCTGGGCCGAGGGTCTCCTTGAGCACCAAGAAGACAGGCGGCGGAGTTGAGCTCCCAGGCCTCAGCCCAAATGGCAGGCAGGGCAGCCGCGTGCTCAGTTGGCCGCGGCCTCAGCGGCGCCCCCCAGTGCCTCCTGTCGTGCGCTGGGGGGGCGCCCTGAGAAGGAACGACCGCACTGTAGCCCCAAACTGGGAAAGGGCTAGTTGCTTATTTGAAATCAGTCCTTAGCGACTGATCCTTAGATGAAAGAAAAAATAAAAGAAAGTTCTAGATCCTGTAACCTGTGACGGTTCATTTTTTGTGTCAACTTGGCTAAGTGGGGTCCAGACTGTTTGGTCAAGCACTGTCCTCGATGTTGCCGTGAAGGTATTTTGTAGGTGGGATTGGCATCTACAGCCAGTGGACTCTAAGCAAAGATGACCCTCCATAATGTGGTGGACCTCATCCAATCGGTCGGAGTCTAAAGAGCAAGAACGAGGGCTTCCCAGAGAAGGGAATTCTGCCTCAGGACTGCCACGCAGACTCCTCTCTGAGTTTCCAGGCTGCCGGTTCCCTCACAGATTTCAGACTTGCTCGCCCTGAAATCACGTGAGCAATTCCTTACACTGTGTCTCTCAGGCTGTCCTCTTGGTTCTGTTTCTCTGGGGAACCCTGACTGACAGGTCCCTGCCTGGAGGAGAACGACGCCCAGCATTTCCCGTGCAGGGGCAGTCTGCCGGCTTGCATCTCTGGGCTTGGGTGGTGGCAGTCGGCAGGTGAGAGTTCACAGCATGTTTGAAACCACAAAAGGAATCTGCGGGAATCTTCCAGAACCCAACTCTGACCATTTCACCTTTACATTTTCACTTCATCCCTAGAGGTACTGCTACTGGCAGTAGGCCGTACAATTTGGTTGCCTTTTCAACCAAAAGGGATGGATCCCTCTGAGCTGTTCACACGCCCTCACCCCCTTTTCCTGTAAATACAGAAGCTCACTGTCGGGGAGGAACCAGGCCTCAGGTCCCCCACAGACTCTGGACTTGGGAAAACGTACGACGTTAATGAAAAGATTGATTAGTAGATTAGTTCGTTCATTCATTCTGCAAGCGTTTATAGAATGACCACACGTGTTGAGTTCTGTGATAGGAACTGGACGATATAAAGATGGATTCGACATGCGCCTACCTCAGAATATATCCTCAGAATTTCCATGCAGACATATTAAACACTGATGTACCTTTTTAAAGTTTTCTCATTACTCTCGAAAATTTCCCTTTTTGATAAGTTTTTATATCTGGTCTAAGGAAAAGTTTAACTCTATATTTACTATTCAGTGGTGATAATATTATAATAAATACTGCACTTTGAAATATTAGGTGCCCTAACTTTTGCTTCCTTCCTAACGAACTAACTTGGCTGTTGTCATTGTAAGGACCACAGCCCCTCATCAAAGTCCCTCATTTCTAGCACAACAGCCTGATGCTTTCCTCTCAGGGATGAAGCAAGGAAGGGAGAGGGGTGGGAGGGGGAGAAAAGGAGGGAGGGAGGGAAGGAAGGCGTGAAGTGGATTTAATGATGAGTCCACCAGCCAAATCAATAGGTGTTGTCCACCGACTATCAATTAAGGCACAGCTAAGGCCTCTGGGTTTTAATTTGGATAAGCCAGCAGGCAGTTTTGTGGGAACTCGCCAAATAAGCAATCATTCTAGACAACTGTGTCCCTTACAATGATTCAGAAGTGTGTTTTCAAATGAGGTGCAAATGAGGACTTTGCTTTGTTTGTGGAGACAACAGGGGAAAAATAAAGCCATCGGAAGCCCCAAGTAGGTGGAAAACAATGGAACGAAACTGTCCAAAATGAGCCCTCGCGGCGTTTCTGGAAGATGCCTGAAGGGCACTCGGTTATTTACCAACTTACTG
>PVKH010016469.1:0-15731 GCA_004027955.1 Chaetophractus vellerosus
GACTTTACTCTGGATTTTGTCCCTGTGTTTGTTTTAAAGAAGATTCAACATCAAACAACCCAAAATATGGGTTGCTGCTTTGGAAATGTGGGTGTTAATGAATAATGATACTAAAGAAAGCAACATCTACTGTGGAATATCCCTGAGTTATGGTGTACTGTGTTCCTTTTTGGAGCTGATATTTAAAATAAGGACTTCAGTTTTTATTTAGCACTGTAGTTTCCCTCTTTTAAACAACTGATCTTATGCACTGGAATAGAGAGTGTTACAGATTTTTAGAGCTGGTACTTGTAAATTTGCTTTGTGTAAGTTTTATTTATAAGAGACATTGAAGCTGAAAAATGGTTATGATTTATGTAATTCACGTTACTTCGGTGATTTTATTCAGATTTTGAAATATTGTGTTACTTTGGCAATCAAAATTATGCTTTCAGATGCTAAGTATATAAATATAATAGTAATTTGCTTTGAGATCAAAACATAAAACACATCAAGAGTACCATACAGTTTTTGCAGTGATATCAGATCTCAGGGTTTTTTGTTGTTGTTTTTTGGTTTTGGTCAGGGTTGTTCCTTTAAAGAGAAGCTGACTAGAAGTTAGAATGGAATTTTCCCACTATTTGTAAAACACAAAAATATGCTTCTAGAATATCTTCTTAAATATTATTGTGTAAGGTAAAAAACTTATAAACTACATATTTAATCCTGAGACACATAGAGCAGCTTTTCAATAAACATAATTGTGCTTGTATGAGTTAATTAAATGTAGTCCAGTCACTGTTGTTTAATTTTATCTTTTTAATTTAAACAAAATTTCACCTACCAACAACTTGAAACTTGCCCTAGATAGATGGGTAAAAGCTTCCCTGAACAATGCAATTAGGTCATTAAGAAAGTTTTATATGGGCAAGAAATGATAATCCAGCAAAAAAAAAAAAATGCAATACACAGGTGTTTAAACAAGAGGTTGGTTAAAAAATGCTGAGGTCATAAACCAAGCTTCATAATACATTTGGCTACAGTTTCAGTCAATTGAAAGAGCTGATGCTTAGAAGATTTCTAAAACAGTTTATTTTTTGTTGTTGTTTCATCAATTAGACACTCAACCCAGAAAGCCAGGCTTGCTGCAGTGTAGGAGGCTTTCTGAAGAGTGTAAGTAGGTGGAATTTTTTATGTTAGTCATTCCATAGTGAAAAATAGTACTCTCTAACAAATGTCATATTTTTAGCACCATGCTTTATATATTCATTTCTTGGCTTAGAATAAGGAAACATATTTGTGAACACTGAATTATTTGACTTCCTTCAAATCTAAAGGAGTTATAACTTCTCTCCATCCAGATTTCCTTCCAATTCTCTTTTGATAGCAGGGGCCAGGCAAAGATTTAGTAGCAACTAACCTTGATTTAATATATATATATATATATATTCAGGCAACAGACTTGTTTGATTGAAGTTGAAAGAAATTCAAGTACCAGTAGTGAAACATTTTTCCCATGTACAGTTAGAATGGGTGAGAGTGTGTACATGATCTGAGTGGAATGACAATTAAGGAAAGTACATGTGAGGGAAGTTGAGCGAATGCCTAGAAATCCTCAGTAGTCTGCTGTCATTAGGAAGCATGGATTTCACCGTCTGTCCTACCTATTACAGCTTTGCTGATCTCCAGACTTTACCAAGTGAAAATACATCAAATTCTGAAGGTCCAGGAAAAAAGAATATTTCAAGATTTATGGATTTAAAATCATAACTACACAAAATGGCTTAATGCTGTAAGACAATAAATCTACATGTGGCTTCCAGGGCATTCCATTTATATAATATTTAGTGAGTTGTTTCTCATGCTATATTGGAATTTCAGCTAAAACACAATTTGGCATAGTTTATGACATTAAATTACTAAAGAAAATTACCATTTACTTTTCTTCAAATCTGTGATTTTTTTTTGATTATATGTATTTAAGCTGGCAACTGTATAAATAAGTAATTTTTACATTTCATTGTAAAAGTTTATAAGTTCAATTGTTGAGAATTGTGCTTGACTTGTCATAAAATTCCTGGCTTCTAAAACTCTCGGAAACTCAACTTGAGCTAACTCATTTTGTATAAATGTGGGTCTTAAAATATTGACACTTAAATTTTTTATTTTTCTCTAAGTCTCTTCCTTGACAAATGTATAGAAACTTGGGGAGATCTTATACCATCAGTGACAATAACTAGAGACTGCTAGACCAGCCGTAGAATAAAGAGATCTAAGGATGCTTGTTCCACAAAGAGAAATACAGAACCTTACATATGAAGGTTACAAATTGCTCCAAGTGCCTTAAGAAGTTTTTTGGATGTTTCAATACAATCTTTTTGTAAATTGTCTCTGAAAAATATTGTGAACCCCAATCAGATTTTTGAACATTTATACTGCATTGTTGGTATTAAGTGACTATCTAGAGTGATCTAACCAAGATGATATCAAAAGCCTTTGAAACTAGAGGATTTCCAGCTTTCGGCCAGAAAGGCTGTAACTGTTGAGGAAATGTCCATCAATGGAACAAGGCTTGAAGCTTTAGCCTGAGGTGTTAATTGAGCAGGTCCCCCACACCCAGATGGAGTTCAGAAGTAGCTGACTCAGGGCACTAACGTCCTGAAGCTCTCACTACAAATCGAACAGCCTGTGACCTGCACAGAGATTCACACGTGCCGTGGAGTCAGATTTGGAGAACATCGTGCAAGCGCTGACTCTGCCACCAACCGTTGCTGGCACCTGGGACATGCTCCTGGGTCCCTCGTTGCTTCAGGTGTCTGGGGTGGTGGTGGAGTTTCAGGGTGTGAAGTGGCCTTGATTAGTGGGTTCTGTTGTAATCAAGTTTAGCCACAGTTAAATTGAACTTGCTCTAACAAAATTTTCTAAACAACCTGAATAACTAATACCAATAAAAGGGCAATAGCTCTGATCTAAGAGGGATGTAGGCCTGAGAACCTATGTCTCTGAATACTTTTTGCAGAATGATGTCTTTTGTGCCTTCATCCAAGAGAATTATTTTCGAGTTGATAGGTACAGTTAGTTTAACACTTTTGTTTCACATATATTTCCTCATTGGAGCATCACAACAGATATATCTGCTGAATATTCTATCCTCATTTTATAGATACCAAAATGGAAGTACAGAAAATCAGGTAAAATGCCCAGGGTCACAAGATTAATAAATAATGAATAAATAAATATATAGGCCAAAAACTAAGTAGAAAAATGTCTGATGGTAGAGATTTCTGTCTGGATTTCTCTAATATTCTTGTTTCAGAGAAAAGTGATTTTATTTAAGCTATAGTCATAGTACTTACTTGTTCTGCATTAGGCTTTTTTTTTATACTAAAATGCTCATTTCTATTCATTTACTTTGGGTCAGATGACTAACTGGTGGATATTTGTGAATAAAAGCTAACTGAAAGTGGTAGATTAATCATGAATTTAGGCCACTTCAAAACAGTTTCATAGCCTTGAAACAATCTTTTAAATTCCACTAGTTTATATTTGTCCACCTCCATTAGTTTTCCTTGTTATTCTGCCTCTCAGGTCACCGCAAATAATTTTGATTTTGTTAGGACAGTAAATTGGGATTTAGCCTCTAGCATGGATTTCATAAACATTGTTTCAGTCTTAAAATATAAAAAGTAAATCTTTTACATTTAAGTAAAATTATTAAATTATATAATTTTAAAAATTATTAAGTACTTGGCATTTATGCTATCCCTGAAATCTGGAAATAAATAGCAAATGATTTAATCCATAATAGAACCAAAGTTTTCAATGCAATCTTTGAGAATAATAAAATTATAGAATTGATTGTAATATTAATTTGGCTTTGAGTTTTGTTATTTTTATCTCATTTAAAAGTTATTTGTATTAGGAATCACAAGTATTGGTGTGCAAGTCTCAGCATTTATGGGTTTAACTAGAGCAGGGGTTCTTAACAAGGGGGCGTCCATGGGTGTGAATTGAAATTCAAAAAACACTATTCTTGTGGGTATGTGTTGGTATGGGTGTGATATATTTATTAAATAATACCCAGTATAGTGTGGACTTAGTAAGGGGTCCGTGGTTTTCACCTGACTGGCAAAGGGATCTGTGGAACAAAAAAGGTAAAGAACCCCTGCTCTAGAGGGAGTGTGATTTGTTGGGTAACACATGTTTTCTGCCTAAGAATCTTCATTTTCCTGGGTCTCTTTCCTCTCATCATCAGAACTAGATGCTGTCATTCTTTTGGAGACCATTTCCCTGAAAAACGAAAACCAAAAGCTCAAGCCAGTTTTAATAATTTCACCAGCATGACTGCTTACGTGACCTGGAGAAGAGAACATAACAAGATGGATTTGAGTTCTGGTCCTGGATGGGTGGCCAGGCTCACTTAGCACTGTCAGAGCCTCACACAAGCACATCTGGTTTGTCAGCAGAACTGCTAATGGCTATAAGCCCTGAACATTCCGGGTTATTCCTAAGTTAAAAATGCACACCTGAAATCTAGGAGAGCCAAGAGTCTGCTCAGTGACCTTTGCTGGAGGCATATAATGCTTCAATAACTAACCCACACATTACTATTCTAACTTATTTTCAGATTTGTTTCTAAGTTCCCATATTTCTGTAGAATTACTAGAAAAATACATATTATCTACCTAAGATAAAAGAGCCTTTGATCCTTTCTTGTATAAAATAGCCAATTTAGCTGCCATGAGCAAGAGTTTTTCTTGTGTGTGTGTGTGTGTGAGAGAGAGAGACATTATATAATAAGTCAATGTCATGAATAGGAAATTATTGCCATCACTGTAATTCCACAGGTCCATATCTACTCAGAGGATTGACGGTTTTAAAACCAATGCAGAAGGAGAAGGTAATAAATTCAAGAAAGAAATTGCTGACCCAAAGTTTTATTGAATTACATTCTGGGTTTCTACCTTCTCCTCGTGTGAAAGAAAAGTTCCATCTAATCAAGGCAACTGGTTGATATTTAACCTTATGAATCTTTTTCATCTTAAAACTCATTGTGTTTATCTCTTTGACTTAGTTGCTAAAAAGTTTAGAAACGTATTTGGGACCCATCTCTAACAAATATACATATGCCCTATCCCAAATCCCGGCATCATGTTTTTTTCCTATAGCCTTAATATTTTCTGAAGGGATGAGTGGTTATAAATAAATGCATACATGCTTAAAAATTATTAAAGCCTTTCACAGAGACTCTTAATTATAGTCTTCATGTTTCAATGGACGTGCCTTAATATTTGACATCTTTTCTGAACAGCTCATAACTCTGAGAATTTTCTTTAATTTGTCAGGGGCGACAAAGTTTAGGAAGTCTGAATTAGCACATGGTGGCCATGACCTCCATTGCATTCAATAGCGGCATGATTGGTAAACCTGCCAGCCACAAAGCGAAACCCACTATGCTCCTAGAGTAAAAGACTGATATTTAGCATATACATTATCAGACCTCGTACTTGTTCTAAGACATTCTGTCTTCAATCATTTATTATATTTTTATTGTTCTCAGATTTGGCTTTTGTTTTCTGCATTTCTAAATCTGCATATCTAATGCCGCTTACTTTTTCTAGAGTAGCAAGATTATTTTAGGAAAAGTTAAAATAAATGAGCTCATCTTAATCAGCATTTTGTTTAATGTTTTCAGATCCACTTTGTAAAAAATCAATGTTTGATCAGTTGATGGCTCTAGGCAGCAGAGGCAGTTGGACTTTAGATATTTTATTTCATTTCACTATTCTTAAAGTTCATGCCTGATTCATTGAGTGGATCCATGCACAATTTTGTGTCATAATGATAAAAGTCCCCATTTTTACAACATCTGAAGGGGTACTTGGTTTCAATTTCCTGGAAGAAATTATAAGCATTTAGTAATAATGCAATAAGAATGATACAACTAGATTAGATTAAACGGTGTGTTTTGGGCAATGCAATTGAGGATTTTTCACATGCTTTGGAGTCCAATTATAATACAAAACCTGCTTTCATTTTGTAAGTACTCATTGTTTCATATATATTTGTTTCATTTTTTTCCTAAAGTAATAATAGCTTGATGTATAATAATAATAACACAACTGACTTAAAGTGTTTAACATTTGCATCTACTAACATTCTTTGCAACATCTCTTTTGTATTTAAATGCACCTGAAATGGCTTTCAGAAAATTCTGGAAACATTTAATTCAAAACATACTAAAAATTTTATATTATATGTGATATATGCTATCTTAAATGATTAAATAGTTAAAGTTATACTTTAATTTGACTTTCATGGACTTCCATAATTGGGAAAAAATCACCTGTGAACATACTGTGTAACTTCATGCATTCTGTCTCCGTGTTCTCAGGCTTCCTGGGTTGCACTGTCCATCTTAATTGTAACCTCTGTGCTCACCCCAAGTGGTGGAATTCAACATTAGAGTTTTCCTGCATGCACTATGCAGTAAAAATACTAGAGATTAAAATCTCATTTTCCACTTCTTGTCTTATTGATAAATAGTATTGGATTATGAATGAATAAAGATTACAGGAGAAGAACATCAACTAAAATTTGAGAAAGCTAACAGAAGTTTAAAGCATAACTGAAAGAGAAAGAAAGATGAAATAAACCCAAAAATAAATAGGGTAAACATCATGTTTCCCACCCAAAGGAACACCTCATATTCTGTCCTCTTTGATTTAAATAGTCCAGTGGCTAATTTCACTTTACAAGACCTGTGATTCTCTGTGGTATTAGTAGATATATTCCTTATAGCTCTTTGGTATACATCTTACCGAATTTTAGCAAGAATTAGGCTTAAAATTTTTTTTTCAACATGTATGCAATATAGCAACTCTTACCATTTGCTCTTATGCTTTCAAAATATTTTAATAGCTCCTTTATATGTGCTTTCTAAAGTTTCTGCTGCCTGGGATTTTGTTCTTGCAGTTTTTCTAGTTCCTTTCTACAGGTACTTCCTAGATAGTCTTATGTGGCTAGCTACTACCATGTAGCTCTCCACTAATACCTACTACAGTAGCTATCTACTACTATGTAGCTATCTACTACTATGTAGCTCTCCACTAATTCATACTATGTAGCTATCTAGAATCTGTTACTCATGCAGATTCTACTTGTACTTGCAATGTAGTGATGTCCAGTTATGCATGCTTAACCCCCACCTCTTACCTGAGTTACATTCCTCTCCCCCAACTTTTCAACCATCTATAGGAAATCTTTATCTGGATGTTTTACAGGCACCTCAGTCTAACAAACCTGAGTACATCTTTCCTTCCCTCTCAAATCTCCTCCTCTTCCCTCATTCTCTATTTTGGTTAGTGCTGTCACCATTCACCAGGCATGCAAGCCAGAGCCCCTGGATCCTTCTCTATTTATGGATTTCTGCATCCCTCTCTTCCAAGTGGTCAGTAACTCCAGCATACTTTACATGGATGGGTGCCCCCCTCCACTCCTTCTGTTAGAACATTAGATCAGGTTCCCATCTGAGCAGATCTGAGTTTTGTCAAATGTTCTCTTGTCTTATCCCAAGAGATTTATGTGCATTTCTTGCAGCGATCCTGGCAATGTCACAATTATGGCCATAGAGTTAGGAGGAGGGTTGGAATCATTTGGAAGGTATTTATATCTTCTCTTTTGTGTTTCCAGGTAAACCATCTCAGAGTAAGTTGGTAAGGAGGGACCATGCTGGATGGTGAGGGAGTTAGAGGTTTCTACACATGCCTAATGGCATCCTCAAAAATGGAGGAAAGATGGACTCTGGAAGCTAGATGTGAATGATAGCCACGGACAAACCATGCCTAAAATAATCAGGTTAGGGAAAAGCAACCGTAGATTATTTGGAGATAATAATGATAAATTTTGATTTTCTGCTGTGATGAAATCTTCATGAGTACCAGAACGATGTTAGATAATTTCATTAGCTAATTTCCTTTATTTTTGATGGTTAGATCAGGTTTCCAACAGTAAGAAAGTTATCTGCCCCTGGGAATTTGACAGCTCTGTCTTCCTGAGTTGGTGCAGCTATAGAGTAAGCTACCTCCTGGCAGGGAGGCATCCCAGTTGGAAAGAATTTCCATGAAGACAGGCCAAGGTATTTGAATTCTGCAATGCAAGTTATAGCTACTGAACTTGGTTATTTAATTATCTGTAAAGCACAGCTTTTGGTTAGATGTCTTTGTAGTTATTTTAATCTTTCTATTCTTAACCTTTCAGTAAAAATTATTGACTGTCATAGTTGTATCTTGACTGTTCTATGGGGGTTATAATATAATGAGTAAGGTAATGTAGAAATGCTTATATTGAAGTAGAATGGGGGTAGGCAAAATCTAACCGAAGATGACTGGTGAGTACAGAAGGAACTAATGAAGAATCTTCTAAGAAAATGTGATTTGCAAGAAGGAGGGGTTCTGGCAGTCAAGATCTGTCTAAGGTTCTCCAAATGGAGAGTCTTCTTTATTAAGGAATCAGCCAATTTCCTTGTACTTTCTAACTGGGCTCCCCTCTCTCCAGCCTATGCTCCAGGTGATACTCATTCCACAACACTTCCAGATTTTCCTCTGGAATAAAATAGTAATATTTTGTCATTCATGTGCTTAAAAGTGATGCTTATTTTATAACCCACATTCCTCAACCTGGTTAGAGCTTGCTCACTTCCAGGCTGTCATTGAGCATGCTCTTTCTTACCCTCCAACATGCATGTGCACACACACACACACACACACACACTCCACCACAACTTAAGTAAATAACTCACTTCGTTTTGGTCATGCCGTTCCTTTCACTCCTTTGTAATCTGGCATGTGTACTTGTCTGGATCACATCTCTGCCTCTTGCTGAGAGAACTCCTAGTTATTGCCCAGTACCTACTCCCAGGAGGATCTGATTGTTTCTTCCTTTGTGTTCCCACATACTCTGTACTTGTAGCTCCATTACTCACTTTTAACAAAATGTCTTTGTACCAGAGAACCTGATCTGTACAGTATCAGTCCTTTGAAGTTTGTTGAGAATTCCTTCAATATCCACGATATAATCAATTTTCATAAATGTTCTGGGATTCCTTGAAAAGAATGTGTATTTTTCACTTCTTGGGGACAAAGTCCTAGATCGATCCATTAGACTTAGTTTATTATTTATGTTGTATATATTTTCCATAATCGTATTCTTTTTCTGTTTTATCTATCAAATATGAGAGATGTATGTTAAACTTTCCTGTTATGATGGTGGATTTATTTAGTTCTCCTTGTAGGTCTCTCAGTTTTTGCTTTATATATTTGAGGTCATGTTATCAGATGCGTACAAGTTTAGAACTTATATTTTCCTTGTCAATTGAGATGTTTATTACTATGTGTTAACCCTTTTAAACTCTGCTAATACTTTCTGTCTTAAAATTTATTTTCTGTAATTTTAATATAGGTACACTGATTTTAGTTAATATCATTATGCCATTATCCAGCTTCATTTTGGTTATCATTTTCTGATATGTATTTCTTTCATCCTTTTATTTTCAGTTTCCTTGGTTACTTAAGTTTTAGATTTATCTCTTACAAATAGCATACAGATATAATTTAGAAATCTATTTGTTCTTTTTGCCTTTTAATTACTTCATTTAGCTTATTTATATTTACTGTAATTTTCGATAAATTTGGTTTTAATTCTACCATCTTACTTTATGATTTCTTTCATCTCAGAAGTCATTCTCCTGTTGGCTGGTGGCAAACTCAGTTTCTCGGTAGTTTGAAAATGTTTTCATTTCACCTGCATTTTTTTTTAAAGATTTATTTATTTTATTACATATCTCCCCTTCCCCCCCGCTGCGGCGACGCGCCGAGAGTGGTCACTGCGCAGGCGCAGCTTTCCCCACTTGTGAGCGGCTTCTGCTTCCGTTCACGGCTGGCTTTCAGTTCGCGGGTGGCTGGCTGCGCTCCATTCGCGGGCAACCTGCCCTGCCCGTGGCGGCTTTTGCCCTGTCTGTGGCAGTCTTTTGCCCTGCCCACGGCGGCTCTGGCCCGCCCGTGGCGGCTTGCCATTCTCAAGGCGGTCTGCCTGCTAGGAGAGGTCCCCGGGAACCGAACCCGGGGCCTCCCATGTGGTATGCCGGCGCCCTATCCACTGGGCTATCGAGCCGGCCCCTCACCTGCATTTTTGAAAGATTTTTTTTCCCCTGGATTATAATGCACATATTTTCTCTTAAGATATTGAAGGTATTGTTTCACTGTCTTCTTGCTTCAAGTGTTGCCAATGAGAAATCAGCTCTTAATCCAAATGTCAGAGATAATTTTTTTTTCTCTTTAGCAATTTAAAAGACCTTCTCTTAGTGTTTGGTGTTTGGAAGTTTTACTATGATATGTCTGTGAGAGATTTTTCTGTTTATTTATCCAGCTTGATATTTTGTATTTCTTGAATCTCAGTGAAGGTGAAAAATGGAATTTCTTGTAGGATTTATCTAAGAATGACTATATTATCTCTTTTAAGAATATTTTCCATGATAATTTCATTTTTATAATTTTAATTATACATATTCTGTACAGACTCTATACTACTTGGACTGCAAAATGTTAATATTTAAGTATATATACTTATATACTTATATACAATGTTCTATATATATATAAAACATTGAAGATTGTGGTTTGTTTTATATGCCTTACACACTGACACATGCTAAATATTTATTACATCATTGTTGATAAATATTTGGTGTTTAACCAGAACTTTATATTGGGGGAAATGATGCTGTCTGTTTGTAGGATATGTTTTTTTTGTTGTTGTTGTTACTTAACACTGAATAAAAATGTGAATTAAATGATGAAGTAAATGGTATCCAGGTCCTGTGACTAATAATTAACTAGATATTTTTGTTCTTTTATAAGTTTATAAAAACCCTATAGTAATGGCACAAGAAATTATCTTTGGTTTAGGAGGGGGAAACTTTCTTTTGGATTTCCGGCATCAACTTTTAAAGTGTTATACACAAAACATTGTAGAAACTATGTTTTGTAACTGAGATCTTCTTATTCCAAACTTCCTGTCCTACAGTTGATTTTGAGTTGAAGCAAGATGGCAGGCAATCTCTGCTGGCCTCTGCCTCCTCCTCTGGACTTCTTCTGGGAGATTCAGCTGCTCTGCTTTCTTCCTGATTTCAGCTACAAGCTGACATAGGGCTTGTCTCTTTCTGGGCCTCCTATATCAGTCTTGGCTGTTCTGCTTTCTTCCCAAGTTCAGCTGTGAGCTATCAGGCATATAGCAGGGCTGTTCTCCTCTTGAGCTGCTGTGTGGGCCCAGCCTCTTGGGGGGCTTCATGATTAAGCAATTCTCTTTCTCACATTATAGACCCAAAAATATGCCAGCTCCCTTTTTATTTCCGTCAGCGTGAGTCCACTTATAGCAGACCCAGCATACATGGGGACTCAATCCAAATCACCTCCCACTGATGCAGTACAATCAAAAACCCTAAAGCAATCTCATCAACTAATCTAATCAAAGACCCCTCAGCTGAATTTAATGCAATCAAAGGGTTCATACCCAGAGAAATAGATTAGTTTACAAATGTAATCTTTCTCTATTTGGGATTGATAAAATAACCTCAAACTGCCACACTGTATCTATCAGTAATAAATTTGTATTGCAGATCTCTACATATTTCAAAGGTATCTTAGTCTGCCAAAGGGATGCTGATGCAAAGTACCAGACATCTTTTGGCTTTTATAAGGGATATTCATTTGGGGTAAAAACTTATATTTACAAAGCCTTAAAGAGTCCAACTCAAGGTTGTTTTCTCACCAAAGTCAGTTGCCATGCACTGAAGCAAGGTGGTTGCTGGTCTGTGCTGATCTCTCCTTCCTGGGCTTCCTCTTCCTCTTGAGGCTCCGTGGGCCCAGTTTCTTCCCAATCTCAGCTGTAGCTGGCATGAGGCTTGTCTCTTAGGGCTTCCTATACCAGTCTCTGGCATATGGCTTGTTTCTTTCTGGGCCTTCTCAACTGCTCATCTGCTCTAGTCTATTTACACGGTCAGCTGCAAACTATCAAACTTCCTATCCTACAGTTGATTTTGAGTTGAAGTAAGATGACAGGCAATCTCTGCAAACAGACCATTATGCCAGGTCCTTGATATTGATGGTTGTATTTATGAACCTTTCCTAATGAAATTGAAACTTATCATATTATACATTGCCTAAGAGTTACCTTCTAATAGCTCCCTTGTTCTCAAATGTGGCCTCTTTCTAAGCCAACTCAGCATATAAACACACTACCTTCCCCCTGTCATGGGACATGACTCCTGGGGATGAGCCTCCCTGGCACAGACAGATTATTACCAAGCACCAACTAGGAAAGAATCTGGAAAAAGACCTTGACAAAAAGGAAGAAATATTAAATAGAAATGAGTTTTTGTGGCTAAGAGACTTCAAACTGAGTCAGGAGGTTGGTCCAGAGGTTATGCTTATGCATGTCTCAGCTGTATGTCATTTCTAAGAGTCCTGTTTAGCAAATGAATAATATTGTTTTTATATTTCTTTTTACAACTATCATCAAACTATTTTTAAATGTTAAAAAAAAACTTTTTTTGTATCTCCAATAACTAGGGAATTAAGCCACCTTTGAATCAAAGTTGAATGTAACATTGATCCTACTGCTCTCTTCTGTCTCCTAATTCTTATGAGACACAAGTGAGTATGTGATTATATGGCTTAGCACAGACATCTCCTTATTTAAACTTTCTGTTTCATTCAGTATTCATTTGCATGGGGTGCATAATATTCAGCATTCAGATAAATATGTCATTTGCTTTGGCTCCTGAGATCACTTTTACTATTACATAATAAAATTAATGGGATATGAGTAATGACAGTGCATCCTGGTAAACTTCCCATCACAGTCTGACAGACCCAAAAAGAAAAACACATCTTTCCCAGATGACCATTCTATTGAGTCTGGTATTTCTGATTTTTGACCAGGGAGTAATAGGAAATAAAAAATAATATATAAAAGTAGAAGCTGCATTTGAGATTTGTGCCTGATGCATCAGAGTTTATGGGTTATATTGACTCAGCAATGTATTTTAACCCAGCACTGCCAAATCAAGATTGTTAGTTTGTATTTTGTCCAGTCACACACTTGCATGTCTATGTAAAATATATCAAAACAAAATTGTTTAGAGAAACACAGAAGAAAGTTAAATAAAATTATAACATAATAACCCACACATATAATCCCTGAGAGAGTTAAATCTATGTACTATTAAACCCTGAAAGGAAATATATTTAAATAATGGTTTATAAAATAAACATACTACAATAATAGCCACCTAACCAAGCACCTTGCTCAAAAGTACTCAATATGTATTTATTGAAAAGGGTATACTTTGGGTATAAAAGATCTTTGCTTTCTTAATCATGGAGAACTTGGGTAAAGTGAGTTGCAGCCTGCTCACTGAGGGGGAACTTTAATGCCCCTCTAATATCCATTGAGAGGCACAGAGCACATAGTCCTTTGCCCAGCTTTGGGGCCACATAGACATGATTCATTTCCAGCTCACTCGTGAGCTGTGTAACCTTGGGCAAGTTACTTAATTGTACTAAAAGTCAACTCTCTCAAATGGTAAAATGGGGTTAATAATTCTCCCTACCTCACACGGTTGTGAGATTATAGTGAGATAGTTATGTGGGTGCAGTCATCAGTGCTTGACAGGGAGCTACCCATTCAGGTCTCAGTTCATTACTTTTGTTACTATTCTATAGGTGAGGGCCAGCAAGAAAGAGTGAAATATGATTGGGATGTGAAAAAAAAGTGTATTCACCTATCTAAGGTGGCAGTTCCCCCTGGGAAGAGCCCCTAATAGAATGAACTTGCTGTGTCGGACAGGATTGACATATAACCATTTTAGAATCTGTCCTGGGGAGGAGACTTAAGTGTTGGTCTTTGCATGGCTCGATGGTAGATTAAATCTCCGTGCTTACGTTTAATGATATCAAAAGCCCTACAAAGGTTCTTAACTGCCTAAAGGCAGCTTTTAATTTTAAACACAGAGAAAAGTCAATCAGCAACACCTAAAAATATGCATTGGAATGTGTTTTGCATACATTAAAATCTAATTTCACATCTCACCAAGTTTAGCTACCTTTTTGCTCAACTGGTCTCAGATTTGGGGTATTTTATTTATTCATACTAGAACACATAGATTATTTAAACTTACACAGATCAGCATTTGTGTGCCTGCTTTTGGAGATGTGGGTTCCTTGTGAGATTTTAAAACAGAAAGGCTTTGACTAGAAACTTAGGAAAAGTTATAGGCTAAAAATAAGTTTTCTTTCAACCCTTTGGGGAAAACAAAACCTAATAGAGAGGAAAAGCAAAATTTTATTGAAATATTTTCATTTTATAGGAAAGTCTCTCTTGTATAGACTTTATTTCATGTCTGTTTACTAAAGTAAAATTGAAATGAATTGTGTAGTAGTTCTGGTTTACATACCCCTTGCTACAGAAGCCTCATTGCTATGAGTTCTCTTTGCTTGAAGACTTTTCAAAGGAGAATTTCATCTTCTAATGGTCTATGTAGACAACTAGTCTACCTGCCTGTGCTGATATTTCATAATGCTAAGTGGACTATGAATGACTGCAAATCAGGAAAAGGAGGAGAAGATCCTGCAGGTGATTCTCCTCTCTACATTTTTTGGGGTGTGGTTGAGGCAACCAGGTTCAGTGGCAGCCCTGCATGGATTGGTGTAAGTCATCACCCCCAGGAGTTCTGCCTTCTGGTTATGGGATTCAAATGAAACTACCACTGAAATTTTCTCCCAGTTATTTCAATTAGTTCAATTCTTAACCCTGCTTTCTGGGGACTAAAGTAACCTATTATAATGTTCTGTTGTTGTCATCGTTGTTTTCAACCTACCAATTTTGTAGGCAATGGTAAAGACAGTCTGTCAGTCTTCCCAAGAGATTGCCCTTGGTACAATCCTCTAACGGAAGGATTCTTTAGCCTTTGCTCTGTTCTCCTCTCCTGATCCCATGTGCAGTGGAACCCTGGACAAAAAGTCTTTCCCAGCTTTATTATGAGCCTGGTATGAAAGGAAATAGTTCAACATGAGATGACTTCCTCTAAAGATCTCTCCCATTCTAGCGTCATGTCCATCTGTAACTCTGTTTCTACTATTTCATGCTTTGACCTCTTTAAAATACTTGACATTTAGAATACACAAATCCAGGTATGTAGAGTAACAAGACGTTTACTATTTTTTCTCCAATAGTGAACTGATAACAATAGTGATATACTTGCAGTCCTTTTGACTGTTTTCTGGGAGTTCCGTATATGTTTACAGAAAATGTATAACTAAACGTATAATGTATACTAAAGTATGTCTAGCTTCCTTTTGAAAATTTTTGGTATAAAATAAAATAGTACATACAAATGTCCTTAAACAAACAAACAAACAAACTGCAAGTGCCTTTGCTTTCAGCCTTATCCCCAGTGAATGCAATTAGTGGCTCTGGGCAAATGTTAGCAGTAGTGGGTATCAGGTTAGATGGGGCCACGTGAGAGAAGCACTGGACCCTTCTCTGTTGCATTGGCTTCACTTTCCCCTACACTACATGGGACATTACGGTATGCTGTTGATGAGGGAAGAGTCAGGCTGTGGGCAAGCATGCACTTCCAATATTTAAACAGAAATGAAGGAAAAATGGCATTCGAAAGAACAAGAATTGCGGAT
>PVKH010016470.1:0-15716 GCA_004027955.1 Chaetophractus vellerosus
TTAGAAGTTTGAACACTTTTAATGAGATTTAGTCCTGGATATTTTGTTTTCTGATCTTATTGTAAGTAGTAGTATTTTTAATTTTCATCTCTCAATCGCTTGCTGCAAGTATAAAAAATATAATTGATATTTGCATATTGACTTTATATAACATGGCCTTGCTAAATTCTCACATTTCATTTAGTAGTTTGTAGATTCCTTGGATTTTCTATGTAAACAATCATGTCATTTATGAATAAAAACAGTTTTACTATTTCCTTTCCTATCTTTAAGTTTTTAATTTTTTCTCTCCTATTGCCCTGTTAGAACCTCCAATACAAGGTTGGAATAGAAGTGGTGATAGTGGGCATCCTTGTCTTGTTAGGGGAAAGTGTGATGGTAAGGCTAATGTGTCAACTTGGCCACATAATTGTGCCAAATTGTTTGGTCAAGCAAGCTCTGGGCTAATTGTAGACAAAGGCATTTCATGGACTTTAATCATCAGTGAGTGGATTACATAGATGGCTGGTTACAACTGCAATCAACTAAGGAGGTTGCAGTGAGAGACATCTCATCCAATCAGTTAGGGGCCTTAAAAGGGGAAGTGATTTCAGCATTCAGAGAATTCCCCTCACTAATTCAGACAGACAGCCTCTCCTGGGAACTTACCAAGGGCCTTCATCAGAGCCCCTGGTTTGCCTCCTGCCCTGTGGAATTTGGGCTTTTGTATCCCCACAGTCCTGTTGAGACAATTTTATAAAATCTCATACTGTTTACAGATATCTCCTTTTGGTTCTGTTTCCCTAGAGAACCCTAACTAATACAGAAAACATTCACTATTTTACCCTGAATGTGTGATGTTATTCGTACAATTTTGGTAAATTACCTTATGATGTTGAGGAGGTTATCCTTCTTTCTTAGTCAACTAGGATTTCTTATTCTGAATGGCTGTTGAATTTTACAAATTTTATAAATTCTTTTTCTGTATCTTTAAGCTGATCATTTTATTAAAATTATATTGAATTACTTTGTTTTCATTTTTTAAAAGATACTTAGATTACATTAATGTTATGGAGAATATATAGGGGATTCCCACATTCCCTGCTCCCCACACCTCCCACATTTTCCCATATTAACAACATCCTTCATTAGTGAGACACATTCATTGCAGTTGATGAACACATTTTGGAGCATTGGCACTAAGCATGGATTATAGTTTACATTGCAGTTTACACTCTCTCCCACTCAATTCTGTAGCTTATGGCAAGATATATAATGGCCTGTATCTGTCATTGTAATGTCATTCAGGACAATTCCCAAGTCCTGAAAATGCCCCCATATTATACCTATTTTCCCATCTTTCTACCTGAATTAATTTTGAAAGTTAAACCAACCATGTATCTTTGTAATCAATTCCCATGGTCATAATGTTATCTTTGTTATATATCACTGAATTTGATTTGTTAATATTTCCTTTAAGATTTTTCCATCTATGTTAAGGGTTATTGCTCTATAACTTTTGTTTTCTTGTAATGTCCTTGACAGGATTTGATATCAAGGTCATGTTGTTATCTGAAAGATTTTGTGTAAGATTGTAATTCTCTCTTTAAATGTTTGGTAGCATTGACCAGTGAAGGCACCTGGATCTTGTGATTTCTTTGTTGAAATATTTGAAATTATGGATTTAATTTCTCTCATAGGTAATAGGACTATTCAAAATTGCTTTTTTTTCTTATGCCAATTTCTGTCAGTTGTGTTTTTCCAGAAAGTTTCCCATTTCTCCCAGGTTGTCAAATGTATTAGCCTAAAGCTATTCACAGTATCCTTACATTATCCTTTTAATGTGTGTAGCATCAGTAATGATGATCCCTTTGTCATTCCTGATATCAGTAGTTTCTGTTTTCTCACTCTTTTCCTTACTGCATCAGTTTTATCAATTGTATTGGTCTTTTTAATGATCCATCTTTTGGCTTTATTGATTTATGTCTATTTTCTATTTCGTTAATTTCTGATTTTATGTTTATGATTTACACCTTTCTACCTTCTTTGAATTTGCATTGCTCTTTTTTCTCTCTTGCTAAGATAGATAGTTCACCAAATTTCCATCTCAACACTGCTTTAGCTATCTTTCACAAATTTTGATATGTTGTAAATTCTTAACCGTTACTTTTAAAATCTTTTCTAATTCCCACTGTAATTTCTTCTTCAATGTGTGAGTTATTTAGAAGTATGTTATATGTTGCTTAATTTCCAAATAATTGGGGATTTTCTAAATATCTTATTGCTATTGTTTTTGGCTTACTATTATTATTATTATTATTACTATTTTTGGTATTAGAGGACATATTTTGTATGACTTTAATCCTTTGAAATTGACTAAGACTTGCTTTATGGCTCAGCATATAATACATTGTTGAATGTTCCATATTTACTTGGAAGGAGTGTGTCATCTGCATTTGTTGGGTGTAATGTCAATTAGGTCAAGTTTTTAGATCATTGTTTTAGTTTTCTAGCAGCTAAAACAAACGCCATGCAATAGGTTGGCTTAAAAAACAGGAATTTCTTGGCTCACAGTTTTGAGGCCAGGAGAAGTTCAAAATCAAGGTGTCAACAAAGCAATGCTTTCTCCACAAAGATGGCAGCATTCTGGACTGGCTGCCAGGATCCTTGGTCCTTGGCTTTTCTGTCAAATGACAATGTGCATGTTGGTCTTTTCTGCCTTCTCTGGGTTCCTCTGACTTTCAGCTTCTTCCCATGCCTTTCTCTCTGTGTGTCTGACTGTCATTCTGCTAATAAAGGACTCCAGTGATAGGATTAAGACCCATCCTAATTCAGTTGGGCTACACATTACCTGAAGTAAGTTCATCGAAAGATCATATTTACAGTGGGTTCACACCCACAGGAATGGATTAAGGATAATAACATGTTTTTCTTGGGTACATATTTCCAAGCCACCACAATACTCGTGCTCAAATGTTCTATATCCTTACTAATGTTTTATCTGCTTGTTTATTGAGTACTGAAGAGGAATGTTAAAAACGGCAAATATCCTGGATTTGTCTCCTTCTCCTTTCAGTTCTGTCAGTTTTCTGCTTCATACATTTTGAAGCTATGTTATTATGTGCATACACATTTAGGATAGAATTGATCTTTTAATTATTATGAATTCCCTAGTTTTTTCTTTATTATTACTCCTTGACTTAAAATCTATGTTGGTATTATTAATATAGTCACACCAGCTTGCATATGGTTGATGTTTGCATGTTATAGAGTTTCCCATAGTTTTACTTCCAAATTATCAATTACTCATGTTAAATGTATGTGTGGGAACCCAGGCCCTCCGCCAAGTCTTCAGCACATAGCCACCTGTGTGTCCTGGCATAAGTTAAATTTTAACAACCCTCCCCAGAAGGGAGAGAATTATAGATGTTATGGTAAACCATGGTCTTCCCAAAGCTGCAAATGTCCTTCCTAAGAGCATAGTAAAAGCATCACCACACCTCATGTGTATGCTTCACGTGACCCTAGCAGGAGCTCTGTTCTCATACCCTATGGAAGGTCCTTGTTCTGGAACCCCTTCTCTGTCACTCTTCATTTTCTCATCTCTTTGCCGAGTAGTAACTTCATGCATTCTTTGACTGGCTGCTGTCAAAGATTCTCTCCTGTCTCTAAGTCCCAATAAAGCATATGCCTGGCTAAATGCCAGGTATGTTCTTTGGTCTTGCAACCTTACCAACTCATGCCCTTCAGGAGTTGGCTTGTAAAGTATGTCTCTTATAGGTAGCATATTGTTGGGCCATTTCTATTTTTATTTAACAGCTTGATCATCTTTTTCTTTTTTTTTAATATATATATATTTTTAATTCTTAAAGAAGCTTTAGATTACATAAATATTACATCAAAATATAGGAGATTCCCTTATACCCCCACCTTCTCCCCACCCACACTTGCCCACACCAAACAACGTTTTTTATTATTGTGGTACATTTGTCAAAATTGAACACATATTGAAGCATTGCTACTAACCATGGACTATAATTTATAGTTTACACTTTGCCCCGCACAATTTTATAGGTTTTAACAAAATGTATAGTGGGCTATATCTGTTATTGCAATGTCATGCAGGAGAATTCAATATTAAAAAAAATGCTGGGGCTGGCTGTAGCTCAATTGGTAGGGCACCGGTTTACCACATGGGAGGCCCCGGGTTTGATTCCCAGGGCCTTCTTGAGCAGGCAGACCGCCTTGAGAAGGCAAGCCGCCGTGGACAGGGCAAAGCCGCCGTGGGCATGGCAAAGCCGCCACAGGCAGGGCAAGCCCCCGCGAGCAGGGTAAGCCACCTGCGAGCAGGCAGGGCCGCCACGTGGTGAGCTGACTCGGCAGGTCGCCGCAACAGGGGGGAGACAAGCAGACACAGAAGAATGCGAAAATGAACACAGCAAGAACAAGCAGAAAGGGGGGATATATAATCAATTTTTTAAAATGCCCCCATGTTACATCTATTCTTCCCTCTCACTCCCCTCAGAACCTCTGGTGGCCATTGCCTTTATTGTTGATACAAGTTCTTCCATTGCTAGAATAATAATAAGTTTACTTTAGTCCTTAGTTGCATTCCTGCCTTATTTGTTCTTTCCTCAATCTTGAGGATTTAGGGGTGGTAATGCCCATTCTGCTTCTGATTAAGAGGGGCTTAGATCCCATAGGGCAGATGAGTGGAACAGTCTTGCTTGCAGTTGCAGACACTCTCCATTTCCTGGAGTGGGCATTGTCCATCATCATCCTTTTTTTAGTTGCTCTGGGTGAATCCAATGAACTAGAGAGTAGGTGTTGAAACTCTGCTGAGATTCAGGGCTAAACCAGGATATGAACAATGGAAGATTTACTCCTCTGGGACATATATTTAATGGGTATAGTGCTAATTATAGGTTCAAATAAAAGGGGCAGAAGAGCCATGTATAGGGAAACTATAATGAGTCTAACTCTGTTACATTGGGGAGCATATAATCCAAAGTATGGTCCGTTGACAGGGTGCAGAATTCCTGGGATTGTATGCCCTTCCTATAGTGTCTAGATGTCTCTAGAGCCCTTAGTAGCCCCACTGTTTAAGGCCCTATTTACTGTGGCAGTCAATGAGATCCTGCTGAGACATGTATAAGCATAACCTCTGGAATGATGTCGTGACTCACTTTGAAATCTCTTAGCCATAAAAACTCATTTGCATTTAATACTTCCCCCTTTTGGTCAAGGTATTTTTCCAGATGCATCACTGGTTGGCGCTTGATAATAATCCCTTGGTGCCAGGGAGGCTCATCCCTGGGAGTCATGTCCCATGCCGGGGGGAAGGTAGTGAATTTATATGCTGAGTTTGGCTTAGAGAAAGTCCACATTTAAGCAACAAGGAGGCTTTCAGGAGGTAACTCTTAGGCAATATATACTACCAGGTGAAGTTTCAATTTCACAAGAAAAGGTTCATAAGTACAACTATCAATATCAAGGGCCTGGCATAATGGTCTGTCCTCCTTCGCTAGGCATTGCCCATGTAGATGGGGGATTCTTACCACTCTATTAGAGAATGTAGCAGGACTTCCCAGGATGGGATTTAAATATTGTTTTGGTTATTGTGTGGGTCTCCACCCACTGAGACAACACCCCCATGACCCCTTGAACATATTCCTGCTGAGGACTATCCTTGGCATTCAGTGGGACTACCGAAAGGTGATCGGCATCAGTGAAGAAGACAAACACACAGATACACACACAGACAGACACACAAAGTTTTCTAGCCAAAGCTTCTTTACATCTTTATTCTTCTTCTACTTATTCTCATTCTATCTCTTATTCTTATTCCTATTCTTATTCTTATTCTATTTTATTCTTATTCTATATTCTTATTCTATCTTATTCCTATTCTATCTTATTCTTATTCTATCTTATTCTTATTCTATATTATTCTTATTCTATATTCTTATTCTATATTATTCTTATTCTATCTTATTCCTATTCTATCTTATTCTTATTCTATACTACTTCTTCTTCCTCTCCCCTTGCCACGTCTCAATTTTTATTTTTATACCTTTCCTCTGATCTCATTGTTTTCCCCTGACCTAGTTTTTGCTATGCATATATTTTTTTAAGTTTCCCTTACCCCAAAGTACACCATTGTTTTTTATAATTGAGGGGATAAGTTACACTATGTTCACAGTGCACCCATCATTTTCTCTGGGTTTGCAGAACATTAACCAGTTATTCCCCATTTATGCTTCATGATTTACAGTCACAGTCCTTTTTACATTTCTATTAGTACAAGGTACAGAATTAATAGACAATTTTTCTCTATAATACCCACAGTGCCACTTCATGTCCACAATGTCCACCTACACTACAAAAGGGTCCTCACATGATGTAGGTTTCAAAAGAGTCCCAATTGTTTTTCTCCATCAATATCTTCTGACAGTTTTTCCACCAGGGCCGATGAACTGCAAAGATTTCTTGGCTCTACATAAAAGCAAAATTTGTTAAAGCATTTCTTCTCTATTCCTCTTACTAGCAGTCCTTGTTGATCTATATCTATAAAATGTGAGCACAGCACAATGGATATTTGAGGCCAAGTAATTTTTTTCTACAAATCCTAACAACTTTCTCAAAAGCAGTTTTGCTGTAACTTGATTATTATTTAGAATTTTAGTAAGAAAAGCTCAGAGAAAGACAGAAGTGAGATAAAAAGCACGAACACAGATTTCTTTCTGGGGTTGATAGGGAAACCAACAACTGGGGACTGCTTTGCAGGTCCTCATTGCCGTGTGGCCTTTCTCTAGTGACTTTGCAGCTAGACAGGCGTGCTGGCAATATGTTGGCTCCCAACATATTCCTATGCCATAGAGGCATGGCCTAAGTGCACCCCTCCCTACACATTCCCCCTACACTGACATCGCACACCAGTGATCCTCCCCTGCCACAGTTGTGACCTTTTGTGATCCAAAACCTCCCCCAAAATAAAGCCAAATATACTCCAAAATGATAATAAAATAAAATAATAACAAATAAAATACAAAAATTAAAAAATAGGGGAGCTAATGTGGCTTAGTGGTTGAGCGGCAGCTTCCCAATATGAGGTCCCAGGTTCAATCTCTGGCTCCAGTACCTCAAAAAAATAAATGAAGAAATAAATAAATAAATAATCTAAAAATAAATAAAGTAACATAAAATTTTTTTTGAAGAATCTTTCATCACCGTATGATCTGTTAGCTTTTATGCTTCCCCCCCTCCCCCTTTATCTTCAAAGAAGCTTTAGGTTACAGAAAAGTCACATAGAAAATATAGGGAATTCCATATACCCACCTTCCTCCCCTTCTCACACTCTCCTCTATTAATAACACTTTACATGTTCATGGTACATTTGTTACAATTGATGTACAAATATTGAAGCATTGCTACTAACCATCTTCAGTGGTTTACCTTATGGTTTATATTGTGCCCTGTGCATTTTATAGGTTTTGACAAAATTTGAAATGGCCTGTATCCATCATTACAAGATCATGTAGAACAATTCCAATGCCCTAAAATGCTCTGTGTTCCATCTGTTCTATTCTTTGCTATGCCTCCCCTCGAACCCTATGGTAACCACTAAGTTTCAATTTTTGACGAATAAGGTTCATAGTTACATGCAGTGATATCGAGGGCTTGACATATTGGTCTGCTTTCTTTTATTAGGCACTGCCTATGTTGTCGAGAGATTCTTGCCCCTCTAATCGAGAACACAGCAGGATTCCCCAGGATGGGAGTTTAATATTTTCTTATTTATTGTGAGGGTCTCCACCCACTCAGATAACACACCATGACAAGATGAACAATTAAATATCCCATAGAAGCATGCCCTAGGTGCACTGTATCCCACACATTCCCCTACCCCAGTTCTGTATTAGTCAGCCAAAGGGGTGCTGTTGCAAAGTACTAGAACTCTGTTGTCTTTTATAAAGGGTATTTATTTGGGTAGAATCTTACAGTCACAACGCCACAGAGTAAGTTACTTAAGTTACCAAGTAACTTAAGTTACCAAAGTTACCAAAGTCTGTTGGAGCAAGATGACTGCCAGTGTCTGTGAGGGTTCAGCCTTCCTCTTCCACTTAAGGTTCCATGGACCCACCTTCTTCTGAACTCACCTATAGGCTGGCATCTCTTCCTGGGGCTGTCTCTGAGCTCAGCTGCTCTGCACATTCCACTAGGCCAGCTGTAGACTATCAGGCGAATGTCTCGGCTCTCTCCCCTGGGCTCCAGAATCAAAACTAAGCTCTCTCTTGCATGTCATTTTCTATGTGAGTGTCCACCCACCACAGGAGTGCAGACTCAACATCTTACTGACGTGGCTGAGTCAAAGCCCTAATCTTAATTTAATCAAGTAAGAGTGAAACCTCTGAATTTAATACAATCAAAGAGTATCACGCTCAGAGGAACAGACTAGTTTACAAACATTATCAATATTTCTTTTTGAAATTCATCAATAATATCAAACTTCAACAACCCACCTTCTGAATTCCAAAAGACCTTAAATAGTCAAAACAACAACAACAACAACAACAACAACAACAACCTTAAATCAGTAACAATGCTAAGTACAAAATCACATCTCAGTTATAGAAATACAGTTTGCCTTGGGGCAAAGTCTTGTCTGGCTGTAGACCTCTGAAACTTATAAAACAATTTATCTGCTTCCAATATGTAAAGGGACAGACAAAGGATAAACATTTGCTTTACCATAAGGAGAAATTGGGAGGGAAACATGAGTCATGGGTTCAGAACAGTTCTGAAAACCTGCAGGGCAAACTTCATTAGATTTTCTTTTTTAAATTTATTTTTTAAAATTTATTTCTCCCCTGCTGTCCCTTGTTGTTTATACTCATTGTGTCTGTTTGTTTGTGTGCTTGTTTTTCTTTTTCTTTTTTTTTTTAGGAGGCACCAGGTATTGAACCCGAGATCTCCCATGTGGGAGGGAGGCACCTAACCGCTTGAGCCACTTCCACTCTATGCGTTGTTGTGTCTCTTATTATGTTTTTCCTCCTTGTGTCTCTCGTTGCATCATCTTGTTGCATCAGCTTGCTGCGCAAGCCATCAGACAGTGATACTTTCCACAAGTCTTTCCTAGATAACTACATTTTCAATCCTCACTTACAAGTTCCATGTTTAGTTATTTCCTCAAATAGGGCCTGGTTGTCTAGGGGCTTGATTTCCAGAGGCTTGGAATTTCTGGAATCAGTCTCTGGTTTCGTGGTGCCCAACAATTCAGTTCTCAGCTTATCTCTCTTGTCTAGCATTTTTGGCATCAGCTGCAAGAAGCCAAGTCGCATGTTCCAAGTTTACTTTGGAAAGTTCTTCAGCTAAATGCCCAGGCTCGCCATTTTCAAATTCTGACTTCCATGTAACATCAGGAGTCAATCTTGCTAAGTTCTCTGCAACTTTAAAATACAGATCACCTTTCCTCCAGTTTTCGTAATAGTTTCATCATTTACTTCTAAGGCCTCATAAAAAGGTTCTTTAGCATCCATATTCCTACCAACAGTCTCTTCAAAGCAATCTAGGTCTTTTCCATCAAGCATTTCACAATTCCTCTAAAGAATACCCCTTACCCATTTATAAAACCATTCCAGCATTTTGGTAATTGCAAAGGCATGACCCACTTCCTCGGTACCAAATTCTGTATTAGTCAGCCAAAGGGGGGTGCTGATACAAAGTACCAGAACTCTGTTGGCTTTTATTTATTTTTTAAAATACATATTTTTCTTTTTTAAAAGATACTTAGATTACAGAAATGCTACATAAAAAATATAGGGATTCCCATATGCCATGCTCCCCAAACACCCCACACCTTCCCACAGAAACAACATCCCTTACTAGCATGGCACATTCATTGCAACAGATAAACGTACCTTGAGGCACTGCCACTGAGCATGGACCACATATATATCTGTTCGTGTCCCTGCTTTCAATTATTCTGGATATATACCAGAAGTGTAATTGCTGAATCATATGACAGTTCTATAGTTAACTTCCTGAGGAACTGCCAAACTGTCCTCCACAATTGCTGCAGCATTCTACATTCCTACCAGCAGTGGATTAGGGTTCCCTTTCTTCTACATCCTCTCCAACACTTGTAGTCCTCTTTTTTTAATAGCTGCCAGTCTAATGGGTGTAAGATGATATCTCATTGTAGTTTTGATTTGCAGTTCCCTAATAGCTAGTGATGCTGAGCATCTTTTCATGTGCTTTTTAGCCATTTGTATTTCTTCGGAGAAGTGTCTATTCAAATCTATTGCCCACTTTTAAAATGGGTTGTTTGTATTTTTATTTATTTATTTATTTATTATTTATTTATTTTATATTTCTCTCCCTCCCCCCTTGTTGTTTTGTGCTCGCTGTCTGCTCTGCTCTCTGTGTCTGTTCATAGTGTGATCTCTGTGTCTGCTCATCTTCTTTTTTTTTTTTTAGGAGGCACTGGGAACCGAACCCAGGACCTCCCACATGGGAGGGAGGCACCCAATCGCTCAAGCCACATCTGCTCCCTGCTTGTTGTGTCTCTCATTGTGTTTCCTTGTTGTGTCTCCTCATTGTATCATCTTGTTGTGTTATCTTGTTGTGTCAGCTTACTGCACCAACTCATCATGTCAGCTCACTGTCTTGCTTGGCTTCTTTAGGAGGCACTGAGAACCGAACCTGGGAACTCCCATGTGGTAGGTGGGTGCCCAACTGCCTGAGCCACATCTGCTTCCCTTTCTTTTTTATTTTTGAGATGTAGGATTTCTTTATATATGCTCCATATAAGTCCCTTATCGGATAAATGGTTACCAAATATTTTCTCCCATTGAGTAGACTGCCTTTTCACTTTCTTGACAAATGCCTTTGAAGCACAAAAGTTTTTAATTTTGTGAAGGTTCCATTTATCTATTTTATCTTTAGTTGCTTTCGCTTTGGGTGTAAAGTTTATGAAACCAAGTCATACTACAAGATCTTGTAGATGTTTACCTATGTTATCTTCTAGGAGCTTTATGGTCTTGCCTCTTTATATTTAGGTCTTTGATCCATCTTGAGTTAATTTCTCTATAGGGCATGACATGGTGAGCCTCTCTCATTCTTTTGAATATGGATATCCGGTTCTCCAAGCATCATTTCTTGAAGAGGCCATTCTGTTCCAGTTGAGTGAGCCTGGTGGCCTTGTCAAATATCTGTTGACTGTATATGCAAGGATTTATATCAGAACTCTCAGTTCAGTTCCATTGGTCAATATGTCTATCCTTGTGTCAATACCATTAAGTTTTGACTACTGTAGCTTGTAGTATGCTTTAAAGTCAGGTACTGTGATTCCCCCGATTTCATTTTTCTTTTTCAATATGTTTTTGGCTACTCAGGGCCCCTTTCCATTCCCAATAAATTTCGTACTTAGCTTTTCCAAGTTAGTATAAAATGCTGTTGTAATATTTATTGGATATTTATTGTAATATTTATTAAATCTATAAATCAATTGGGTAGGACAGACATCGTAATGATATTTAGTCTTCCAATCCACATTGTTTTAAGTCTTCTTTGATTTCCTTTATCAATGTTGTGTAGTTTTCTGTGTACAAGTCCTTTACATCTTTAGTTAAGTTTATTCCTAGGTATTTGATTCTTTTAGTTGCTATTGTAAGTGGAATTTTTTCTTGAGTTCCTTCTCAGATTGCTCATTATTGGTATACAGAAATACTACTGATTTTTGTGTGTTGATCTTATATCCTGCCACTTTACTGAACTCATTTATCAGCTCTAGAAGCTTTGTTTTATATTTCTCAGGGCTTTCTATGTAAGGGATCATGTCATCTGCAAATAGTGACATTTTTACTTCTTCCTTTCTAATTTGGATGCCTTTTATATCTTTTTCTGGCCCAAGTGCTCAAGCAAGTATATCTAACACAATATTAAATAAGAGCAGTGACAGTGGGCATCCTTGTCTTCTTCCAGATCTTAGAAGGAAAGCTTTTAGGATTTCATCATTGAATATGATGTTAGCTATGGTTTTTTTCATATATACCCTTTATCATGTTGAGGAAGTTTCCTTCTATTCTTATCTTTTGTAGTGTTCTTATCAAGAAAGCTTCTGCATCATGTAATTTTTTTCTTCAACCTATTAATGTGGTGTATTACATTGATGGATTTTCTTATGTTGAACCGTCCTTCTATACCAGGGATAAAACCCACTTGGTCATAGTGTATAATTCATTTGATGTGTTGTTAAATATGATTAGCAATATTTTGTTGAGGGTTTTAGCATCCAGGTTCATTAGAGAGATTGGTCTGTAGTTTTCTTTTCTTGTGGCTCTTTATATGGCTTTCATATTAGGGTAACATTGGGTCATAGAATGAGTTAGGCAATGTTCCCTCCAATTCTATTTTTTGGAAGAGTTTAAGCAAGATCGGTGTTTCTGGAATGTTTGGTAGAATTCATCTTTGAAGACATCTGGTCCTGGGCTCTTTTAATTCAATGTAATTACTTGTGATTGGTCTGTTGAGTTCATCAATTTCTTCTTTCATCAATGTAGGCTGCTTGTATGTTTCCAGAAAGTTGTCTATTTCATCTAAGTTATCCATCTTGTTGGCATACAATTTTTGAAAGTATCCTCTCGTGATACTCCTTATTTCTGTGGGATCAGTGGTGATATCCCCTTCCTCATTTTTTATTTTACGTATTTGCATCGTCTTTCTTTGTTAGTCTAGCTAAGGGTTTGTCAATTTTATTAATCTTCTCAAAGACCCAGCTTTTGGTTTTGTTAAAATTTTCTAGTGTTTTTTTAATTCTCAATTTCATTTAGCTGTGCTCTAATCTTTGTTATTTCCTTCTTTCTGCTTGCTTTGGGATTAGTTTGTTTTTCTTTTTCTATTCCCTTCAGGTGTGCAATTAGGTCTTTGATTTGAGCTTTTTCTTCCTCTTTAATATAGGCCTTTATGGCCATAAATTTCACTCTCTGCACTGCTCTTGCTGTATCCCATAGGTTTTGATATGTTGCGTTCTTATTTTCATTCGTTTCAAGGTACTTACTGATTTCATTTGCAATTTCCTCCTTCTCCCACTGATTGTCTAAGAATGTGTTGTTTAACTTCCATATCTTTGTGCCTATTCTGGTTTTCTGCCCTTTATTGATTTCCACCTTCATTTCATTGTGGTCAGAGAAGTTACTTCGTATAATTTCAGTCTTTCTGAATTCGTTGAGTGTTGTTCTGTGACCTAGCATGTGGTCTATCCTGGAGAATGATCCATGTGCACTTGAGAAGAATGTATATCATGCTGTATTTGGGTGTAATATTCTGTATATGTTTATTAAGTCTAGATCCTCTAATGTATTATTCAATGTCTCTGTTTCTTTATTGACCTTCTGTCGAGATGTTCTGTCTAATGATGATAATTGTGTATTAAAGTCCCCCACTATAATTGTAGAAGCATCTATTTCTCTACTTAGTTTTTCCAATGTTTGCCTCATGTATTTTTGGGCACCCTGATTAGGGGCATAAATGTTTATGATTGTTCTTTCTTTTTAATAGATTGCCCCTTTACTAATATATAGTGTCCTTCTTTGTCTTTTACAATAGTTTTCCATTTAAAGTCTGTTTTCTCTGATATTAGTATAGCTCCTCCCACCCTTTTTTTTTTGGTTATTGATTGCATGTAAAATCATTTTCCAACCATTCACTTGCAACCTCCTTGCGTCCCGGGGTCTAAGGTGAATTTCTTGTAGACAGCCTATACATGAGTCATATTTCCTTATCCATTCTGCCAATTTGTGTCTCTTGATTGGAGAGTTTAATTCATAAATGTGCAATGTTATGACTGTGAAGGCACTATTATATTAAACCATATTTTCTGTAGGTTTATATATGTCATATTTTGCTTTTTATTTCTCTTTTTATCTTTTTAGTAATTCTTACCAATAATATTCCTTTCTACACTCTCCTCCAAGCCTCTCTCTCCTGTTTATTCCTTTCAACCTGCAGAACTCCCTTTGGTATTTTTTTAAGGGTAGGTTTCTTGTTGACAAACTCTCTTAATTCTGTTTATCTGAATATTTTGAACTCTCCCTCATTTTTGAATTTCAGCTTTGCTGGATACAGAGTTCTTGGCTAACCTTTTTTTTTTTTCTTTTAGCACCTCAATGATGTCATACCATTGCCTTCTTGCCTCCATGGTTTCAGAAGAGAAATAAGTACTTAATCTTATCAAGCTTCCCTTGTATGTGATGTATCTCTTTTCTCTTGCCCCTTTCAATATTGTCTCTTTGTCTTGGGCATTTGACAGTTTGATAAGTATATTTTGCAGGGTAGGCCTGTTAGGATTTATACTGCTTGGAGTGTGCTGCGCTTCCTGGACATGTACATCTATGTCCCTCAAAAGATTTGGGAAACTTTATTTTCTCCAGCACTCCTTACACCTGCTTTACCTTCTGTTCTCCCTCTGGGATGCATATAATGCATATGTTTCTGCATTTCCTGTTGTCATTCAATTTCCTGAGTCCCTGGTGAATTTTTTCTATCTTTTAATCTATCTGTTCTACATGCTGTCTGATTTAAGATGTACTGTCTTTGATGTCACTCGTTCTTTCTTTTGCCTGCTCACATCTGCTGCTATGTGCTTCCAGTTCAACGTGAAAATGGGAGCATTGTGTCATTCATCACCATCAAATTCGTTATCTTTTTATGTATGTTTATGATTTCTTCAGTATGTTCCCCCAGTGTCTTCTTAATATCCTTTATCTCTTCATTCACTTCATTAATTTGATTCATGGTATTTGTTTAGACAGCCTTGATTAGTTTTTCCAAGTTCTGCATCTTCTCCTGTTTTTTAGTTTGTTTATTAGACCGGTCCATGTCTTTCTGTTTCTTAGTATGGCTTGTAATTTTTGTTGGTGTCTGGGCATCTGTTTGGTGTCTGGCATCTGTCTTGATGGGCTTATTCAGATGGTAGTTTCTCTTTCTACCCTAGGGTTTTATTTTGTTTTGTTTTTTGTTAAGATTCCTTTTTGACACTTGGTTCCACTTATTCTATATTGTTGTAGTTGTCCATGTTCCAGTGTTCGTTTGGCCTCTTTGTCTCTCTGTCCCTCTCCCTCCTGGATGATGCACAGCACTCTTCTGGTCTGTAGATCCCCAAAGCAGCTCCCTTGGGTAGCTTTTTGCCCTTCCTTCATTGTTTTTGTGAAAGAGTTGAGCCCTGCCTACCTACCTCGATCTTTGTCTTTTAAGAGAGTGATTTGTCCATTTAAGTTTATTGTGGTACCTTATTGCGTTGGCTTTACATAGACCACACTTGTTTTTTAATTTGTCCCATCTGTTCCTTGTTTCTCCTTTCCTGCTTCCTTTCAGATTAATCAAGTACTTTTTAGTACACCATTTTTCTCTTTTATTGTCTTTTCAGTTACAATTCTTGTATTTTAGTGGTTATTCTAATGATTGCAATATGCATTCTTAACTTATTACTGTCAATGTGGAATCAGTATCTTACCACTTCACAGTGTTAGAGTATTAAAACAGTATAATTATAATTTTATGCCTCTCCCTTGAATTTTGTGCTATTATTGTCATATATTTTATGTCAACATGTTACAAGTTGAACAATACATTGATAGCATTGTCATTTTAAACAGTCAATAGCATTTTTAAAATGTTAGAAATAAAAAATTTTTAAAGGATTTTTATTTATTTACTTTTATCCATTTTTACACACA